>JAOTON010000730.1:0-178999 GCA_034440635.1 Lepas anatifera | reverse complement strand
GGTGGAATACCGGGGACCTAAAACTGCCTGCCGAGGACAGGGGGCCCGGCTTGGACAGCAGTGGGCCCTGAGACGATTTTAGGGGCCCGGTCGCGGGGGTTCGTGGGGACCTCAGAGGTAGGGACCCCGAGGAGCAACTCCGCAGGGGCCACCGATATTAATTTCCGGGGGCATAATGAGGGGCCCCTAGACCTACCTTCGCGTATTATTTGGAAGACAACTTGCGGGATCGGAGGTATAGCTGCAGCCTACCGCTCCCCCTCCGCGGAGGTTCGGCGGACTCCAGCGGGAGGCGTTTTTATCAGTGCTTAAGAGTAGGCCTAAGAGGGGCTATTACCCCATCCCCCCTCCGGATCTGCCCCTCGCTTCAGTACCAGAATGATAAGCATCGCTCTGTTCCAATCCATATCTTGTAGTTTTATAACATTAAGAAACAAAGGAAACCACGAGGAAAACATATTTGCTTAACATGTGCTCCTCATCAATGATGTCTCATTACATCAAAGGAGTATGATATGCCTGGGATGCCCTCCAAATGGTTAAGTATAATGTCACTTTTGTCGTCATTGGGTCCTGGAGTATAGAATTCTATGCATAGCATTTTCGAAGGAGATTGTTTGGCAACAAAAATGTTAAAAACACCGGATAAAAACTGAGATACTTCCAATAATTTAAGCTTTCTGTTCATATACTTATCAAAACTAGATTCTGTCAGTAACATTTTTAAACTACATACCTTCTTCGGAGCAACCGCGAAACCGTCCGGCGCTCACGCCTATCGTCGAACAAAGGGAATTTTGACTCACTTGCCCTTGGGTTTAGTTTACGATTTTGACACCAGAAGAAAGCTAGAATGTCCAGCTTTCTATACATAATTTGCTACGACATCGGTAGGAGGTGGTAGAGCTATTCCAAACCTGCGTATAGATAACTATACGTGGGGACTCAGGAGGCTAGATGTAAGATAGCATATTAAGACCTCCATGGGGAGCACAATGTATAGTACTATGTGTATGTAATTTTTTGTTTAATCTAATGTGTGGTGGGGGTGTTTTTATTTGCCCTGTCTGTTGCCCACCAGCGCCCCGTCGTATTTTCTCTTTTTTAGTGCATTCGTAACACCGCCGTACCTCCCTTCTCCTCAGCGTGGTGGTGGTGCTGATGCGATCTTCGATGGAGGTCAGCTCTAAACAGAGCTTCACCTGTACTGAGTTGTGTTTCAATGGGCGCGCTACTCCACCATCAACTGGGAATGGCCCGTGAGACGCTGCTGAAGATAACGTGACTGGTCAATTGCGGCATGCTGTAACATCATGCTGCGGCATCTATGATATCCTCAGTGCAACACAATTTACCAGGTAACTTTATTTGGAGGCTAATTGAATGAAAGTCTCAAAAGTAAAAATGTTCAAAACCGCTGGATTGTTGATGTATTGTGCTGGTGGGGCAGACAGTGATCAATGCTAAAATGTGTCCTTTTATGGATTTTTGTGGTAAAAACAGTGTCCTGTTCTTTTCATCCCAACCGAAACGCCTACTGCGTTTCCGTAGATGAGCTTATTATAAATACATGAAACCCGGCATCTGCCCCTGTCAAAACGTTACACTTGCACTGATGCCCCCCATTTGGGTTTTCGCAGAAGCCTGTAAATGGTTTGGGATGCATTTTCTTCTGATCAGTTTCGCAAGTTGTGTCAAAATTTTAGGTCCAGTTCGGGTCATCTCAGCAGTGCAGGTTAAGTGACCACCTCCAACAAAAATGTAACAGCATGAGTAAATACGTGGAGTCGATTTATCTAAAATGTATCTCAATACATGAAGTCATCGGCTACTATGAGATGTTAATTGGTATTTTTATTTCGATAACCCAGGGTTGGGTACGAGCCATGACCTCTCTTTTGAAAATTCGTGGGTAATATGATTTAGCTAAGTAACTTCGTCTGGAACGGAGATACAGCATTTATGTTGGCGTCACTGGATTTTTGTAATCACTGAGATGTCACCTAGCAAGATCGTACTATATACATTTCGATGGAATTTGCTGAGAATATTACAAATGTTTAAATTGTTGTGTTATGGCTTTTGTACGTCAGATGCTGAGACAAAAACATTCATCCTCCTTATATCCGTATGGTGACATGGTTTGGCCTCTGGCGACGCTGGATTTAGGCTGATAAAAATCGACAACTTTATTTTTCAGAGATTACGTCAGGGTGCCCAACAACGTTTACCACTTTTCATTCATTAGTGTGATTTGTGAGATCTTTGCTGGTAAAAATCAACAACTTAATTTTTCAGAGACTACGTCAGGATGCCCCACAACTTCTAACACTTTTCATTCATTAGTGTGATTTCCGAGATCTGTGGGGTATCACCCCGCCCCAGCGAAGGTGGCTCAGGCCCATGTTCATGCGCTTGCTGAAACAAACACATGGTTTTAGTTGGCCTTCCAGTGGCACGACCTGTCAATTGCTAACGCATTTTCTTTTTCAGGGAAGTGCTCTCAAACAGACGCCTGTCACGGAGGAGCAGTCGGTGGATATGTCGGGGCGCCCTCGAATACGCCACTGCTGTATTGCTACTCGCCGCTGGCCGTCGCCGTCCAAATGGAACTCAGCTGCCCCGAGGTGCGGGACGTTGCCGAGGGCCGACGCCCTGCGGCCCCGCCGTCCCGGAGCTGCCGCGGCTGCGCGGCGACTGGCAACCGCTGCGCTGCCGCCACCATTGGCGACTCTCCAACATCTCCTACGCTGTTCGTGGGTCCGGGCGCGCCGACTGACACTCGGTGCATCCCGGCCCGCGTAGATAAGTGACTCCACCGCCCCCCGCCGGGAAGCCCGCCGGTGGGGGAAACCGCGATCGCGGCGGAACGGGCCCTCAGGGTGGCTTCAGCCGACGAGCCAAATACCGGTGATACTGCCTCAAATTCCAGACCCGAGGCCTACTGCTGCTTGTCAGTTGGAGCGCGGAGGGGGTTCGCAACAAGACCGCGGAGCTCAGCCGCTGGCTATCGGACGTCAGGACGGACGTGGTGTCTATCCATGAGGATCAGTTGGCTGGAAAGTCCCTATCGGTCCCGGTGTTTCAGACCGCCGCTATCTCGCGAAGGGCTGGAGGCAGGAGGGTCGTGGGGCCTGTCTGTGGAGGGGACGTCGCAATCCTCGTCAGAGACGGCCTCAACTTCAGTGTCATCGAAGAGTCGCCTCTCCAGCCTCAAGACGACACAACCGGAATGGTGCGCCGTCAGAGTCATCTTGAAGCGCACCCAAGAGACTGATTTCACCCACCATCGACATCTTCAACATCTACCGCCCGCCTATACGCTCGTCTGGCGGGGACGAGCGGGTGAACAGCTTCTCCCTCGAGGCCTTCCCTGCTGGCGACCCGACCCTCATCATGGAGGATGTGAACGGACACCACCCTGCCTGGGATGTCGTCTGTTTAGACCCCGGACAGGGTGGACCGCCTGATCCATGGCTGGTCCCTGCGCAAGAACTGGCGAATCCTCAACAACAGCGCTGCCACCCGTGCCAGCTTATGGAGTGAGAGACTCGCCTCTCTGGCCCCGGATATTGTCATGGCCCACCAAGACTTGGCGCCCGCTGTACGTGGTCGGTTGGCACCGACCTTGGAAGCGACCACCTCCCCAGGTGGTGTCGGTGTCGGTGGCCAGCAGTCGCCCCCGGCGTATCAGGAAGACGCGCTGGGCCCTCCACAAGGCTGACTGGACTGGCTTCACCACCGACTGTGATGAGGCGGTGGCTGGCACTGTTACGCCGGACCTGCCGGTCGAGGGAATGGCTACGCGCTTGACGAACGCCATCCTCGAAGCGAGCTCCTGCAGGATCCCCCGCAAGAGCCCGTGCCGACCCCGTACCTGGGCCCTCGACCCGGAGTTGCCAGTGCGGTGGCTTAGCGCCGGACGGCGAGGGATTCATCAAGGGAAACCACGGACATTCATCGGGTCCCCTCAAGGGAAACCACGGACCGATGGAAGGCCGCCAAGAGAAGAGCTGCAGAGGCCGAGGAGAGGCAAGACGGCGCTCTCTCCGGTATTTTGTCACCGAGGAGCTGAACAGGCCCGCGGCCATTGGCTGCGTCACGAATATTATGAGGCGGATGGAGGGGGCGCGCGGGACGTATGCCCCAGCCAGACGGTCAACGGTGACTGCGGCCGTGTCGCTGTGGAGGACCGAGCCAAGGCCGAGGCCTTCGCTCGCGAGTACTCCCTCGTGAGCAAGCACACCCGCCACCGGGGGCGTGACCGAGCCACAAAGACCTCACTGTGCGCAGCGTGGTCACGTCCATGCCCCTGTGACAGCTCCTGCCAGCCTTTTAGCAGAGATGAGATGCTGGACCAGATTAAGAGGATGAGGTCCAGGAAAGCGCCCGATCCCGATAACGTGTGCACGGAGCACCTTCGGTACCTGGGACCAGCAGCCCAGGATGCCCTCCTGTACCTCATCAACTGCCCGTGGCGCACCTCAGTGGTGTCTAATGCATATAGGAGGGCGACCATCATACCGATCTTGAAAGCAGGGAAGAACCCACAAGACGTCTCCAGTTTCGGGCCCATTTCACTTACTAGCGACATCGCGAAGCTGGCCGAGCGGATGGTCGGAGCGAGGCTAACCCACCTGCGGGAGAGGGACAGGACAATCCCAGAGGAACAAGTCGGCTTCAAGCGCGGCCGATCCGCTGAAGAGAACCTGGGACGACTCACCCAAGAATTCCAAGACGGGTTTAACCTCCCGAGGCCGCGAGACCGCCCGTCAGACGGCAAAACTGCCGCCAGGTTCGTCCTCGTCGCCTATGCTTTCTCCCGCAGTTATGACAAGATCGATTACCGGATGTTACTGCTCAAGATGTTGTGCCACCTCCCCAAGTGTATGGCCTCCTGGGTCTTCCAGTTCCTGTGCGACCGCCGCGCCTGCGCGGAGATGAACGGGGTGCGCAGCTCCGGCCGCATCTTCCGCGCCAGGCTACCGCAGGGGTCGGTCCTCGCGCCGACCCTGTTCACCCTCTGGGCAGCGGACCTGGTGGAGGCAGTGGGGCCCGTTCCGAGCACCCCTGTGTACATGTACGCCGACGATACGGCTACATTGAGCACGGGGTGCACCGTCGACCTCGCCAGAGAGCGCGCCCAACAGGCTGCTGACACCATGGTCAAGTGGGCTCGGGACTGGAAGATGACCATCGCGGGATCCAAGATGCAGGTGCTCGTTCTGTCCCAGCGCTACCAGGACGCTCAGAACCTCTCCATCAAGGTGGACGGCGCTGACGTCAGAGGTGGGCAGCATCTGAAGCTCCTCGGTGTGACCTTCGACAGGCAGCTTCACTTCGGGGAACATTGCCTCAACCTTCGCAAGAAAGAAAAGCCCCGCATCGACTCAGCTATGTAGGATGGCGGGCCGCTCGTGGGGGCTTAGAGAGCCACAACTTCGCACTGTGGCTAGCGGCTACGTGCGCGGCGCCATGGAGTACGCCGCCGCTGCACGGCTGCCCGCTGCGTCGGAGTCACACGTGGAGCTCCTGATTGCGAACTCAGGGCCTGCGCCCGAGCCATCACCGGATGCCCTGTCAGCACCCTTCGTCACTCGCTGCTGGCAGAAGCGGGCCTCACGGCTATCAGGGTGCGTCGTCAGGTGCTAGCAGCAAGACTGGCAGGTTCGGCCCGAGCCCTACGGAACGAAAGGACGACTCACTCCTCGTGACGGCGGAGTCTACCGCCCCTCAGCGCCTGATCACCACCACCGGCCGGCGGGCTGTTGGTGCGAGGGCGCTGGAGAGAGCGAGGGGCGTCCGACGTTCCCATCGAAGCAAGGCTGCACGTCACCATCCCCCTTTGGGTGGATAGGACTCGCGTCCACATCCGCCTGGATGTCGGCCCGGACGCCCTGCGAGGTGCCGGATGCGCGCCGCCGTGCCGCCGCGGAGGAGCACCTGTCCACCCTGCCAGACCAGGCCACCTGTGTCTGGAGTGACGGCTCTGCGGAAGGAGGAGTGAGTGCCGGCGGAGGAGGGCCCTCATTGTGCTCCCCTCTGGGGATGAGCACTTGGTCACCGCCTCGGCCGGGAGGCTGTGCAGCAGCACGCGCGCCGAGCTCGTCGCCATCCGAGCGGCGCTGGAGAAGCTGCTGGAGATGGGGAGCGCCCCAGCTGAGTGCCCCATCGTCCTCTGCACGGACTCCTAGGCTGCCCTGTCGACTCTT
Source organism: Lepas anatifera (assembly GCA_034440635.1). Lineage (NCBI taxonomy): Eukaryota > Metazoa > Arthropoda > Thecostraca > Lepadidae > Lepas > Lepas anatifera. The sequence continues at coordinate 172,787 of JAOTON010000730.1, read as the reverse complement.
GCGAGCGGCGCCGGCGCCCTAGCAGACCACGTTAGGTGCGTCGGTGTGGCACCTTCGCCTCCAAGCTGTGGCCAGGGGATAAAATACGTGCCTTCAGTGAGCAGCCTCACCCGAGCTGTCGACCGCGCCGCCTCCAGGGCCTGGCCATGCTGCTGGTCGGACAGCCTGTTCAGGCGCATCATGGGGGACCGGATGCCGACGCCGGTCCTCACCGAGAGCCGGGAAGACGCCGTCAACGTGCACCAGCTGAGGACAGGTCACTGGGGGCTCTCCAGACAGTACCTGTACCGCATCGGCCGTCTTCCTCCCGCCAATGTCAGCAGTGCGCGGACCCGGCGTGCCTTGCGGCGCGCTGCCTCGTCTGCTGCCGCGAAGGCCCGGATACACCCGAGCACGTCCTGCTCCGGTGCCTGTGCCTGGCGGGATTGCGGCTGCCCCTCATCGGCACCATTCATCCGGACCCGTTGCAGCTCCGGGACGGCGGGACCGTGGCGGCCTTGGCCCGCAACTAGCTACGTCATCGAGAGCCTCTCGGCTACGGCCGGCCGTAGGCTGGCCCGAGGGACTGCAACAACAACAACAGCTGATTGATATGGAGCTCCGTGCCGCAGCCAGAGTGGTCACAGGTCGCCCAAGTCGAACCCTGTGGCTCTCCTCATGGCGGAAGCGGGCCTACCTACGGCCCACTCTCGCCGTGGCGTCCTGGTCGCCCGCATGATTTGTTGGGCGAAATTGTTTCCCGCAGAAGACCCGCTCCGAGTCACGGTGGAGACGACAGCCCCGACACCCCCGTTCTGTACCTCGGAGTGGCGTTGGTGAGGCCTAGAGGTTCTGAACATGGCCGGCCTGACTGATACGGCGGTGGAGGAGCGGTTGGGCTCTGCCCCGCCGTGGCTGACTCGGGAATCCGTTCGCTTCGATCTGGATGAAGGACCGGGTGGCCACCGCTCAACTCCCGACTCAGTCTGACGCACAATCGCTGAACAACACTTGACTAACCTACCGACCCGGGCCACCTGGATCTATCCAGGTGGATCCGCCACCGCAGGCACGACGCTTCGAGGCGGAGGCATCCACATCATCCTGCCGTCCGGGTAGATCCGAGAGGTGCGTGCACCAGCTGGTGCACTGTGCTCCAGCACTTGAGAGGAGCTTGTGCCCTGTGAGTTGCACTAGTTGACTTCAGACGTCTAGAGGAAGAACCAGCCACGGCCCCGGTCATCATTTGCACAGACTCCCATGCCGCCCTCTCTGCTCGCTTGGGGCGCCGCGGCACAGACGGCACCTCTGGGAGCGGCCATATAGGAGATGCTCACTGCCATCGCGAATCACCCACCGGAAGTCTGCCTGCAGTGGGTCCCGGCTCACTGCGGCCTGCCGGGAAATGAGAGGGTGGACACAGTGGCGACAGGGGCCTCTGGCCTGCCCCAAAACACCGTCCAAGTGCACGCCCGTACTGTTGGACACACTGCCAGAAAGGCTTGGGTCCTACCACAAGATGACGACGGAGTCGACCCCAACACCTGTGAGAACAGTTTCTAGGTCGGCGAAACAACATTGGTCTAATTACTAGCACCACAGTAACATGCGGGACCACGCGCTGTCATCCATCGGTCGGTACAACCGTGACACCGCGGTCACGGTGTGCCAGCTCCAAACCGGGCGCTGGACAGGCTTGGAGCAGCGCCTTGACCGGATGGGACACCGACCGACACCTACCTGCGCCCACTGCTGCAACGAGGCCTACTTCGTGGCCATCTGCCTGATGTGTAGCACTCAGTGAAGAAGTGGGCACTCAGACGCACGTGCCGCTGCGCTACCCGTGCCTGCGCGGGATATGTCTTCTGGGGAAAACATCTACGGGTGCCAAACTCAGCATGATATGAAGATGCTAAAATGATAAGGTATTCCACTGAGAAGAGCCATCTTATTGTCGGATCAGATACAGCATCTATGAGGCGTCAACAAATTACGCTGGGTGTTTTCCCAAAACAATCATTTCAAATGCAACCAGTTGTTTTCCGGGCTCGTTTTGTCTTCCGCGCGTTTCTTTTTTGTTCTCTTCTGTTTGCAGCTTTTTGTTTTTTGTTCTGTTCGTTGGTCTGATTCGATTAGTGTCTTATTCTTGATCTCGCCGAACACTTCTTCGTCCTGCTTACTTGCTGAAATATGTTTTCTCCTTGTTTTCGTTTTGTTTTGTTTTGTATTTGTATATGCTTCGGTTTGTTCCTCCTTATTTTCGCTTAGTAATGGTTTCGTTAGACTAAACAACTCAACATATGTGGGTCCGCTACTTATCTACTGTACTTATCTATTAATAATTTAACTACGTTGATTTGTATTTGTTCCTGTCTGTATTGTTTGCGCTCAACTTTCACTGCTTGCAAGTGTGTTTTGGCATTATGTTTTTCTCCTCAGTTCGTTTGTTCTGTTTCGTTTGTTTTTGTATCGGCTTTTCTCGTTTTCGTAATCTAACTACGTGCTCGCCTGCTTCCTTTGTTCGATGCTGTATACCTATGTCTTCCTTTTGTTGCTCCTTATTGCTTTGCTCTGCTCATGTCATCTTTTGCTGTTTTGTTCCCTTACTTCTGTTCCCTATCATTATGTAAAATGAAATAAAAAAGATGATGAAAATAAAAATGTTTTAGCTCACAAATGAGCATGTGAAGTCCTCGGTATAATTCAGTTGACTCCAGCACACTTCTGCCCCGTGTTGTGCACTGCATCAAGAGACGTTTGGTGATGCCACTTTACTACACATGATAATTTTGCGTATTCCACCCGAATGACAATACACGGAATTGTTATTGCAGTGTGTCTTACGTCTATGGTTTGCAGCTCAAACGCGGAAATATGTGAGTAACATGCAATGAACAGCACGAAACTATTTTACGAACATTTTTGACATTGAGAGCTAGCAAAGAACGTGCGAATCGTGCTGATGCAAATATAAAGACTAGGTCAGCCGCCTCTTGACACGGTAGAAGGCAGTGGCCGCCCCATTCCGCAAGACAAAGCTGAATACATCCATCCTTAGATTATTTACGTATTATGCGTATTTCGATAGCTTTCCACCGTTTGATATGTGCTCTGAGTTCTGGTTCTGTACAGAAACTGTCTTCGTCTTCGCCAAAAGTCAATTTTCCCTCGCTAGACACTGGACAAAATGAACTTCACCCAAGGCACCAGTCATTCACTGCTGGGACCGATGGGCAGGCCAGTGGTTCATCTGGGTATTACAGCAGAGTGGGATAAACGACCACCCTCCCCATGGTGAAGACAGCGTGATTAAAGCCGTTTAACTTTTTAGAATGAAAATCGGAACAGTTTAACAACGGACTGAGTACAGGGCAGCTTTATCTCACCCATAAGAAGAACAATTGATCCACTGGTAGTCTCGGTGTCCTGTGGCGATGACCTTGTTGGGAAACAGTGGGGATATAAAGAGCCGCGATGTAACACTTCGTTTCGCATAAATGGCAAAATGATGTGATAACATGTAAGAACAAGTTGGGCTTTACGCCCACCTTCACCATGTCCTCGCTACACACCGACCGTTTTCACCTGAACCGAAATTCAGCGGTTGAAACACCCTTGAAACCGGAGAAACAAAAATGGGGCTGAGGTACCGGCATGTATATCAGGTACTTACATGTATATAGGTACTTACATGTATATCACCACTTCTCATAACACCACTCTACAAATAATGAGCTTTACTCCGGTGAAATCACGGTAGGTTCATGCCCCTATTTCCAGAGGGAAAACCAGGAGAGGTACGAGCTTAGCGACTCTGGCGGCGGCGATGTCCTCGGCGGCGCGGGACATGACCTCGCAAAGTGGTCTGTGGCGGCGTGGCCCTGTCACATCCCCTTCAACGGACCAAGCTGGCGCACTGCTGTGGAAGACGGGTTGGCTCCGGTTAAAGATGGGTTGGCGGATATTCTTTACTTTACTGACGTCCTGAGAAGTCCTTGCACTACTTAGCGCAAATCTCACAGGGGGACGACCCGTACGGCTCCGGGACGACGTGCTGTGTCCAGGATCGATGGTAGTGGTGGTAGCTTGGTGGACTCTTCGGGGGCCGATTGTGGAGGTCACCAATAGCGGTGACCCACGATTCCCTCTTCAGCGGGCCGGGACTGCTCCGAGAACTGGCATGGGCTAAACTACGGTAGCGTAGAATCTGTTTACATTCTGATGCATCAAATCCCATTAACTTGGGACCCACCGGGAGCGTCAACTGTGGGACCAATCGGGAGCTACATCGCATACTGAAGGCTGCCGCCATACGGTTCGATACTTCTTTTGTGTCAGTTATTTTGGTGCCGTTATCATCTAATACGGGTGTGGATGTATATTGTGATCTACCCTGGAGTTGTTTAACTCTGGTCCAAACCTGTGTAATTGGTGTGAATCTATTCACGGTACAAACATACTCCACCCACCATCTCCGCTTCGCATTTAACACAATGCGGCGGGCGAGTGCTCGGGCACGCTTAAACGCTACTAGGGTCGTGGTTGTCGTACTCCTCCTAAGAACTCTAAAAGCCCGCTTCCTACTTAAAATGGCCTGTTTGCACGCAGGGTTCCACCACGGAACAGGTGTTCGCTTGAGTTTGCCAGAGGTCTTTGGTATAAAGATCTTTGCAGCCTCCAGGATCATGTTGTTAAATTCCCTTATGCAGTCGGTTGCCGAGGTCTCCGGAGAATGGTCTACCAGGCTGCACGCACTCTCAAAACCAGTCCAGTCCGTGCGCCGCGTGTTCCATCGTGGAACATTTGTTCCGCGGACAGATGCCCGGGTTTGGGAGATGATAATAGGGAAATGGTCGCTACCGTGTGGGTCATCTAGAGGTTCCCATCGGAGCTGGGCTAGGAGAGACGGTGTGCAAATTGAAAGATCTATAGCAGAAGAATTTCCGGATGGAAGAGATATGTGGGTGGGGCTGCCGGTGTTCAAAAGGCATAGAGAGTTTAGGTGGAGAAAACGTTCAAGTGTTCGACCTCGGGCACACGTACGGCCTCCAGTCTCTCCCCATGCAGCGTTGTGGGCGTTGAAGTCACCCAATAGCATGTAGGGAGTTGGGAGCTGATCAACAAGGTTGTTTAAACTGCTGATGTCTGTGTTGCCTCCTGGTGGTAGATAGATGGAACAAACGGTTAGCTTCATAAAACCCAAGTCGGCCCGGACTGCTACAGCCTGCAAGGTACTTCTTAAAGTGATTTGATGACATGGTATGGATGTATGGACAGCTAACATCACTCCACCGTATGCTATTGTGGTGCTAAATACGTCTTTTCGGAATGTATTATACTGTCGAACTGAAAACTTACCACCTGGACGCAGCTTAGTCTCCTGGAGGCAAACAACAGACGGATTGTGAGCAGATAAGAGGCTCTGCAGGTCCGAGAGGTTTGAACGAAGGCCTCGGCAGTTCCATTGTAGAAATTGTGTCATTTATTTAAAAGAGAACGGGCCAAGATTTACTGCGGGCGACGACGGGTCTGTCTAACCTTTCCACGGGGGGCCAGAGCCCCCGGGTGGACCCTTAGCTGGTCCTCCTCCCGGGCCACCGAGCCGGTTCCGAACCGGACCGCGGCCCCGTCCACTCTCCAATGAAGTGCCTCGGGCACGCGAAGCTTGAGGATGGCCGGGAGGGCTCTCAGCCGGGCGCTTCACTGGGGACCTACCCCGTGAAGAGCTCTCAAAGTTCCTCCGCACAGCAGCCACTGTGAAGGACGGAGTTTGGGAGGGAGATGCGATGGCGGTGGAACTGTCTCTGCTGTAGACGATGGCGGCGGCGCAGATGCAACCGGAGGCGCTGGAACAGCGCCCCCAGTGGGTGGTTCGATGGGGGACGGCGGGCGGCGCCTCCCTGTGGGGGAATGCTTGCCTCCCCGTCCCACAACTGTCCAGCTCTCTAAGTCCGCCGAAGGCTCGCGGCTGGACGAGTCACCAACAGGCGCTGCCTGCTGGTGCTCAGTGGTGGGGCCATGGCCCCGCTCCACACCCCAGGCAGGAGCCGGGGGCGGGGGGATGGAGTCGGGAGCGTCGCTCCGCTCCCGCCCCCTCCCCGTAAGGAGGGAGGTTGTGGAGGATGCGCCGGCTCCGGCACGGGAGACGGAGATGCGGGCTGGCGCGAAAACACCAGCCCCATCCTCCCCGCTTGCGTCTGAGGTCCAGAGGGGGCTCATTTGCGTCTACGAGTAAACTCGCTCTACGAGATGTGCGAAATGCACCTGTCGCCACTCGGATGCATGCATGATGTACCGCGTCCAGCGGCTGCTTGACGCTGGTTAGCGCTCCGTCATAAACAACATTAGCGTAGTCCAAAACAGATCTGATGAGGGCATGGTAAAGACGTAAAAGCGAGCTTCTGTCAGCGCCATACGAAGTACGTGACACCATTTTCAGGATGTTGATACGTTTTATACACTTGTTTCTAACACTGCGAATGTGGAAAGTGTAGGTTAGACGCTTGTCAAAAAGTAACTCCAAGGAACTTTGTCTCTGCTGCTACTGGAATTCGATTGCTATACAAGTGGAGGTTGATCTCTGGACAGTATCTATCACGGCTACAGAAATGAACATATGTAGTTTTATTTGTTGAGAACTTAAATCCGTTTAAGATGCTCCATTCAGTGAGGCGGTCAATGCTCAGCTGCAATAGTCTTTGTGCGGATATCGAAGTAGAGGTCGAGATCCATATCGCAAAGTCGTCAACGAATAAAGAACGCTCGATATTTGATGTAAGACACTACAGATGTCATTAATTAATACGCCGAACATGGTCACGCTTAAAATACTACCTTGTAGTGTGCCACTCATTTGTCGAAACTTCTGGGAGTGCGAGTTTCCCACTCTAACACTAAAGAAGCGTTCCTTAATAAAGTTATTAAGAAAGTGGCCCATGTGGCCCACAATGCCTGCCTCTCGCAGTTTTTTTCAAGATTGCGTGTCGCCACGCCGTATCGTACGCTTTTTCTATGTCGAAAAACACTGCCACTGTGTGCTGCTTTGCTGCAAACGAGGAACGAATTGATGTATCGAGTGATACCAAGTGGTCCGTGGTGGAACGACCAGCTCGAAACCCACATTGATACTCGGAAAAGAAACCAGTATTTTCAAGAAACCCAACAAGACGCCTGTTAACCATTCACTCGAAAAGCTTGCATAGACATGATGTAAGTGCAATAGGTCGGTAGTGCAGAGGATCATGGCCAGGTTTTTCCGGTTTCAATGCTGGGACTACGATCCTTTGTTTCCATCCCCCCGGAAAATCGTGTGACGTCCAGATGTGTTGTAAAAAGTTGAGCAGTGATTTCAGACATTGTACACTGAGGTTTTTCAACATGGCATTGTGAATGAGGTCTGGTCCTGGTGCAGTGTTTTTGGTTTGAGCCAAAGCGTCTCCAAGCCATTGAATGTGAAACAATCGTTGAAAGGGATTATTTCCAACGAGTCGAAGCATACAGGTGTCAATTCACTTACTTCCTTGTGTCTAATAAGTCGCCTATCGCTCGTGCCAAGCTGCCACCTGTCCGCCCAAGTTGTCACCATTGCATTTGCTACTTCAGTGGGATCGGTTACGATGGCATTTCCAAGAGTCAAAACAGGAGATGGTATTGCTGCACTACGTCCGGATATCCTATTGATGCCCCTCCATATTGTGCTGAGAGGTGTCAGACGGTTTATAGCTCTCCAGGAACCAAATGATTGATTGATTATTGGGTTTTAGGGGCGCGCCAGCCTGCGAGGTCATATAGCGCCCATAACACTTCTCTGCAGTCAAAGCTTATAATTTTGTCTGTCTTTAGGGGAAAGTAAAGTCTCGTCTAAAGCGAACTAATATTTACATTAAAGAGTGATTCTTTCACATCGTAGTTATGATTCTCACTGCACGGATACATGGTCACAGATTCAAACAGGTTTGCCGCGCCGGCAGGCGCCGGCGCGGGGCGCCGGGGCATCACTTCCGGTGCCCACCCCACACCAACGGACCCAGGGGCCCGGGGGCGCGGGGGCAGCCTAGACGCCGGACCTAAGCCCGACGTTTAACGGAGGCCCTCCCCGTCGCTCCGAGACTTGAAAGGCCCCGGAGCGAAAGGGAGGACCCGCCAAATCGGCGCCAGGCGCCTATCAGCGCGGTTGACTACCTCAACACACGCTTTTAACCAAGATCAAATATTATCGTAAAGTCAATGTCTCTAAGATAGGACAGCACCCGTTCAACCATACTGGAGTCACGGCCGATCAATTCTTAAAGTGTGGACTCCTGCCGGTGCACCCCAAAATGCAAAGACCTGTGTCTAGCATATTCCGGGCACGAGACTAGCACGTGTCGGATCGACGGAGGCGCCGCACATCGCTGACATTGTGGTCGAGGTTCGCCGCATAACAGATATCGGTGAGTGGCCAGCGTGTGGCCAGTCCGCAATCGACACAACACCACCTCCTCACGGCGGTTAGGCCACAGCGAGGATGGCCACTCACCGATCTCAGGTTTGATAACTTTCATTTTGTTATTTATTATATCATTCCATTGTTCTTGCCATACACTGCGAAGGTGAGTACATATATATGGGTACAAATCTCTAGCAGGGATTCGTTGCGCACGCCTGCAGGGCCTACGGGAAGCACGTCGGGCCGCTGCGTCTGCCACTTCATTCAATTGTATTCCAACATGACTTTGGATCCAGCAGAGTGTTACATACTTTCCCAGTCTGGCGAGACGGGTTAAGCGCAGGACAATGTTTAAAACAAGTCCATCACTTGGGTTGAAACCCCTCACAGCTTGAATGGTGCTAAGGCTATCGGTGAAAATAACGTATTTTGTGGCATCACTAACATCGATAAAAGCATAGAGCTTTATCCAAGGCGGTGAGTTCAGAGGTGAAAACGGATGCAAAAGATGAAAGTGAGAAATTCCTTGTTACTATATCCGTAACAAAAGCGCATCCCACTCCAACATCAGTTTTTGATCCGTCAGTGTAGAACGACACATGATCTGCATACTGTGCAATATGTTCGAGCGCCAATTGTTTAAATTCAGTAGGGATAGTATCGGATTTGGTTTTCCCTGCGAGAGTCATGTCGGTTTTTGGGCAGATAAGTTCCCAAAGAGGGATGTCTGAAAGCTCGCTATGAGTCACAACACTCGGCTGGATACCACTTTCGGCCGAGAAACGTTGGACGCGTACGCCGAGTGGGACTCCTCTTTGCACGTTCACAAACAGCCGTACCATGTTTCGCGAGAGAACTGCGTTATATGTTGGGTGTGACGGAGACTGCGCCAGCTTATAGGCGTAACGCTGCCCGAGCAGGCGCCGTCGCAATGCGAGAGGTGGTTCATTTGCTTCCACCAACAAGCTGGAGCACGGTGTTGATTGATTGATTATTGGGGCTTAAGGGCGCACCAACCTTAGTGGTTATATAGCGCCCAGATCAACTAAGGCCAATGCCTTTAATAACCTCTTCCTGAATACATGTTTATGGTCTGTTTCAAGCAGTTAGTAAGTTAGTTATTTGGGCCTAGGGGGCGCACCAGCCCGGCAACGCCACATAGCGCCCAGAACAGTACAATCGCTAAAAGTGCTCCATCTGGAACAAGAAGAACGCGTGATGCACACACACTACTAACATCAGCCCTTCCTATCCTGAAAACAAAACCTAGACCCTACAAGATCCACCAGGCAACGCCGCGCAGAGAGCGCCCGGCACGAGGCGTCGGGGCGTCAGTTCCGACGCCCACTCCGTACCCCCGGACCCAGGGGGCCCGGGAGTACGGGGAAGTCCCTGAGTCCGCCCGGGCGCCCAGCAAACAGCTGGGCACCTAGGCGGACTCCCCCTGCGCTGCCCTCCCACGGAAGACAGGCGCAAGTCACATTTTCATGTGACCCACGCCCGCCCTCCGCCGGACGGCAGTGTAGTCTCAGCACGGGCGTGAGACTCCACAGGGCGAGTCAGGCGCTCCGCGCCAGGCAGCCCTCCGCGCAGCGTCACCCGGAGGACTCACGGTATGTGTACTAAGGCATTAGGCTGAAGTATGTCAAACAGTGTTCAGCTTAGGTCCTCACGGACCATGTTACGCTTAACCAGGGTCATAGATGATTCAAGCGGTTAGGTCTGCAGTAAGACAAGCACTTGGTACAAATAAAAATATCCCACGTTCCCATCCCCATCACTGGGCGGACAAACAGTTACATAGATTAAACATCCACAGTAAAACGTCAGCACTCACCAGTAAGCTCCACACTCTGCACCCCTGAGCAGAGCAATCACCCTGGGTCATATATGACTGTGAAACATATGGCTCTGAGAAAATCGAGGATCTGGCTCATCATATCAGCATTCCTACCTATCAAATCAATCAATGTCAGTTCTTGTTCTCGAGGGCCAAAGTATCTGTCTCTTTCAAGGTCATAGTCAGGGCACGACACCAGTACGTGGCGGACTGAGAGCGGTTCCAGGCAGCGTCGGCAGAGTGGTCTCGCCTCCCCGCAAAGAAGATATCGGTGGGTCGCCAGGGTGTGACCAGTACGTAATCGACAGAGTGCCACCTCTTCGCGCCGGCATCGCCGCGATGAACAGGGCCACTCACCAATCTCTGGCTTTATCTCCAACAATTTATTGTGCGTATGCGTCATCCACCAGCGCTGCCAGGAATTCCGAAGGTGCAAAGAAAGATGGGGAAGTAGGTCTCGGGCCGGGATTGGTAGCCTGCGTGTACAGGGGCGGCTTGAGGCACGCTTGGCGGCTGCGTCCGCCCTCTCGTTCCCCTCTATTCCCACATGGCTGGGCACCCAACACAAAATAACATTTTTACCATCTTTGGCCAGACAGGTTAAGCGGAGCTGCATCTTCTGAACAAAATTGTCTTTAGAATTAAACCTCATTAAGGTCTGGATGCTACTCAACGAGTCGGTAAAAATGACAAAATCTGTTTGGTCAGAAATATCTAAAAAGCACAGAGCTTTGTCAATAGCAGTCAGTTCCGCTGTGAAAACAGAAGCAAGAGGGGGAAGTGAAAATGTCCGAGAAGTTGTGCCGATAACGAACGAACAACCTACCCCAGTGTCAGTCTTCGACCCATCTGTATAGAACATTGCATGTCGATGATATTGTGAAATATGTTCAAGAGTTAGAGCCTTTAATTCTTGGGGACTCATTTCCGATTTAGCACTCTGGGCGAGAGTCGTGTCCACTGCTGGTGGGAGTATTTCCCAGGGAGGCATCTCCGATGGTTCGACGCGGGCAATGATTCGCTTTGTCACGGCACATTCCACGGCAAAATTCCGGGCCCTGACACCTAATGGGAGGCCTTTACTTACGCCGTTAAATGGGCGGATCAGTTCGCGCGAAAAAACAGCACTATACGTCGGGTGGTTCGGAAACTGTGCTAATTTATATACATATCTCTGCCCAAGAAGTCGTCGCCGCATGTCTAACGGCGGTTCATTCGCTTCCACGAGCAGACTAGATATCGGAGTGGTGCGGAACGCACCTGTACAAATTCGATTAGCACTATGGTGGATCGTGTTGAGGCAACGCTTTACGGGTTCGTTTGCTGAATCATAAACAAAGCAGGCGTAGTCCATCTTGGACCTAATAAGAGCTCTGTAGAGGATGAGTAATGTCTTACGATCAGCCCCATATGATGTCCGAGAAACGCATTTAAGACAGTTCAAGGACTTAAAACACCTATCTCGCAGGTTCTCGCAGACTTTTACAATGCTGCTACTCTTGTCGATGCCTTCAAGAGTTCCCCGCCCTTGCGGAAATCCACACCAAAGTAGAGTGTTGCTAGAGGCACACGAACCATAACAGCGCCTACCTCAGCTCAGCTACCAGGACTCCTTCATCCCCGGGTACGGGTCGGTGCGCAGCTCACCTTAAAAAGACAGGCGCCCCCACACGGCCTCATCGGAGCAGGCGACTACCACCTGCTCGTCACAACTGATTCCCGGCTGGCCCGAGAGAAGCGAGCCCCCAGCTTGCAGGGCCGGCGATTAGAGGGATCCAATCGTCAGCCACACGAGCCGGAGGCCCACATACACCCAGACCATCCAGGAATCATAGGCACGTGCGGGGACGCCCATGACACTGGGAAAAAGTGGGTAACTGGGAAGTTATGGGTTGGAAAAGGAAGAGGGTCGGTCTGCGCTGTCCAGCCCAGCCGCGCACCGTTTTATGGGTCCCTAGTCATGTGGGAGTACCTGGTAACGAGAGAGCTGATTTGGCTGCCAGATCGGCTTCTGAGACTACTCGAGCAGGAGCTATTAGAGTTCCAGCATCTGATGTGAAAGCAGAAATTAACAGCCTTCTCAAATCTGAATGGGAAGCGAAATGGGACAGTGAGTCGACCTGCGCCTTAAAGCAGCTCAAGCCAGCCATAGAACCATGGGAGTCGAGTAACAGGCGGAGTAGAAGGGAGGAAATATGCCTTACGCGACTGCGTATTGGTCACACATTTGCAACACACGGACACCATTTCTCTGCTTCAGTACCAAGCCGGTGTAGCCACTGTCAAAGCAGGCTTACTGTACAGCATGTATTGGCTGACACAGGATGTAATGTATTGAGAACTCTGCGCGCCCGTTATTTTCCTCCCATGCCCCTTGCGAGTGTGTTAGGAGACAAGCCAGCTGTTGAGCTCCCCATAGTCCTGCAGTATTTGACAGAGATTGGATTTGATATTGTATATAATCCTCACCGAATGACACAAACGCAATAGAATTAAACACAAAGGAATCAAGTAGTTTTCCTTTTAGCTATCTACCTATAGAATAACGAGGAAGACCTAAGTGGCTTTTAAGAATTGATTATAGTGTATAGTAGGTGCGCTAAATGGCCCTAGCAGCTGGAGCGCCCTTAAAAACCCCAACACACACACACTGATCAGCGTTAAGCAGCCGCTGGACGCGGTACATCATGGGTGTATCCGAGTGGCGACAGGCGCATTTCGCACATCTTGCAGATCTAGTTTGCTCGTAGATGCAAATGAGCCCCTCTGAACCTCGACGCAAGCGACTTGCATTGATATATGCCAGTAAAATGAAGCAGTACCCAAATCACCCCACACACAAATGGCTATTTGACCCATCAGTGACAGGACTGTTCTTATCTGCCCGCCCGTGTTCCTCCCAGGCATTGTGTATGCGAGTTTCGCGTTGGTTAGAAGATTCCGGAATATTAAGAAAAATCGCAAAGACTCGACCACAGAAATCTGCGCCCTGGCGCGACGTTTCCATTCAATGCGACCAAGAGCTACTGACACTTGGGAAGTCTGTGACCCAGCCAATGATATTGCAGCAATCCGCACTCGAAAAGATTGCATCATACACAGGTTACTCTGTCTTCTATATAGATGGCTCCAAAACAAGCTTAGGTGCTGGATGTGCTTTCGTGGGAAGGGACATAAGCCGAGATTTCAACCTTCCGACATCGGTATCCGTTCTTACTACCGAACTATGTGCTATTATCCAAGTCTTACGCCACATTCTCCGAGACCCCGGTGGGCGGTTTTTAATTATTACAGACTCCGCTAGTTCCCTAGCTGCACTCCAGTCTAGTCACCCACCAAAATCCTGGTTAGTGCCTACCATCCGGAGTCTTCTTAATACCGCCTCTCTTGCCGGGGCCAGGATACAGTTTTTATGGGTCCCTAGTCATGTGGGAGTACCTGGTAACGAGAGAGCTGATTTGGCTGCCAGATCGGCTTGTGAGACTACTCGAGCAGGAGCTTTTAGAGACCCCGCAGGGGACCGATTTTCATCTGCCGGACTTGTTGGCACCTGCTGACTTGTCCGGCACATGGATAATTGGGTACGGGATGTGACGACACCCGCGACCCCAGTTGGCAGGATGGGTTTCGCCCACCGCTTTTGGGTGATGGGCCAAATCGAGACTGCCATCCTCATCCTTTCTTAGCCCTCCTAACTTCAAATCCCAACAACTCCTTGTTCCTTTTCCTCTTCTTTCCTTATTTCCTTGTGTATCGATGCCTTTCCACCCGTATCCTTTCTGTCCACACCTAAATACCCGTCCTATCCACTGTCCGCGATGTCTAGCCAATATGCGTAACAATTGTATTATTCCGTGTCCTGTTTATGCCGACAACTTTAGTTGTCGGCTTATGTTCAGCTATAGCTGAAACTGTATAACGCTTCTGATATACTGATAAACTGAAAACAGAGATATGGTGTGTCAATTTGCAGAATAATTATTTCGTTGTTGCAGCTCTGAAAATTTATCTTAGTATAGCCGAGCCGTATCTCTAAAGACTAATCAAAGTTTTGGAATACATTAAGGAACTTAATACAAAAAATATTATAGCATTATTGTATTTTCCTTACCTAGATTGTAATACGAAATGGCCATCAGATAAGCAGCATTTCTCTTTTGTATAGTAATGAGGGTTGTGACATGATAATGATCTCTTTGCAGATGCTGGATAAGTGGGTTGGAAAGAAGCACTTCAGAATTTAGTCTCTAACGGTACTTCCAGTTGGTGGACCTGACCGACTTCGCACTGAGTACGTGCATTGCCGGGGCGGGGGTTGGGTAACCATTCCCCTTGGGTTTTTCGCAATGTCTTGAAAATGGCTAAGCGCTGCGCCGCTGTACCCAGTATAGTTTTTTCTGAAGCTTTTTACATTTACTGTCAAAATTTTCGGTTCAGGTCATTTCAGGTCAGGACATCGGTGCAGGTCAAGTAACCTCATCTAAAAAAACAAAATAGAAAGTAACATGAGCAAGAAATAGCTTAATTTATCAATCTGAAATTCATACTCCATAAAGGGCCCACCAAGTACAAAAAATGTCTCTTTTTTAGGATTTCTGAAGTCGATGACCTAAGGTCAGTTATGAGTCATGATGTCACCGAAAGTATCGGTAAAATGGCTTAAACATAATAATTTTGTTGGGAACTGAGCTAAATTGTATATTTTGGCATCATCGTGGTTGTATTGTTTCTGCAGTTCTAATTATATGCATTCTGGCCCAATTCGATATCGACCTGATTCAAGGTCAGGTCGAATCTTAGCTTTGACCTAGAATAGTCTAGGTTTTCAGGGAGTTAACGATTGGTTTAGGTGGCTTTGGTTGTGGTTTGTTCATGGCACGTTCAATGATTGTTTCAGCTTTGTTGAGGAAGGAGGAGATATGTTCACCAGTGACACCTCTCTCAGTGGTTTGTATACAAGCAAGCTCGGGCACCCTTTGACATTTGACTGCTAGATCCAAGGCAGGTAGCTTTTTGGGGGCAGGAAAATATTTAGCACCGAGCTCAAGGACTGCAAGCTCATCTTCACTGAGCTGCTTTCCCGTGAGATTGATGACAGCTGTATTAGTGTGCGGCTTATGTTTCCCTCTTTGGTTCCGAAACATAATGCTGCCATTCTCTAAAAGTACCTGCTGGAACTTTTTAGCCTTGCCACCTCACACTGGGCCGCAGTTCGGTGGTAGATTGCATGACCAGTGTTATGCAGCAGAGTCATGGCGTTTTCTGACGCTCCTCTACGTCTGAGACTAGCTGCGATTCCTTCCAGTCGGTGTCTGGTTCAGTATGTTTCGGTTCGAGTTTCGTTAAATTTAAGTCGGAGGCGCGTATCTTCAGCTCTTTTCATCAATTTTTCCTCTCGGTAGCTTCGTGGTCGTATGTTAAGTCGTATCACCTAAACCAATCGTTCACTCCCTGAAAACACTTTCTAAAGACCAAACCAGAGTGATTATTCCAGCAGACAAGGCCAAAGCCTTGGTGGTCATGGAGAGAAAAGACTACACATCGGCGCTTCTCCGCTGTCTCCAGCCACCCCTGTACGAAGAGCTTGAAACTGACCCTGCCACGGCTTTTGCAGCATCATTTAATAACCAACTCCTCACTGCCTTTGTGGGTCCGGCGAGGCGGGGAACAAACTGGGACAAAGTTCTAAAAGCAAGGGATGAGAACGGTTACCAACTATATCACCGGCCATCCAAAACACATGGTCGCTGCGGGCCATTCTATGGACTTGTTAAGACTCACAAATACCAGGACCACCAACCACTGAGGAAGAAAGACAGCACTGGCTCAGTACGCTGAAACTCCGACCAATCCCGAAGCCACCTAACTCAATCAGCTCGCCGCTGCAGGTGCTGGAAATGCTACAAGCGTTTAGCTACTGCTCCAAAGATGTCGCCTCGTTTCACTCGATGTCGATGCCATGTTTCCGTCCATTCCAAATGGGCCAGCTATCCACCTCATCCGAAACCTTCTGAAGGAGAGTCAAGATGCTCTAAGCGATGTCACCTCTCTCAAGCCAGACTCTGTGGCGGACTTACTTGACTTGTCAATCAGAAACTGTCACGCTGTGGTTGAAGACGACGGCAAGCAGCGCTGGTTTAGACAGACCAAAGGCTTGGCCATGGGGAAAAGCTACTTTCCACTTGCAGCCGACATCTTTATGGGAATGTGGGAGAAAGACCTACAAGAACTGGCGTCAGCTTGCGGGAGCACAGTTATCCACTTCTGCCACTATGCGGATGACTACCTCATTCTATTTGAGGGCACTGATGGAGCCTTGCACACTTGGGTTGAGAAACTGAACACCAAGGACGTCAACATCAAAGTGACTCTTGAAGTAGAACAAGCTGGACAGCTCCCATTTCTAGACAGCTCCATAACAATCATCATCATCCTTTGGTGTTTTTGGGCGGCCCGACTTCCATGGTCATTTTGCGCCCATATCAAACGTAAGGTATACAACGCGATTCAGGAGATGACGCATAGAAGATCATTCTGAGGCAATAGCCTCATTGAAGATTCTATGATAAGTGCAAAAAACAGAATGTGGGTTTAGAAGATAAAAAAGGGCGTAGCCCTCACACTCACATGCAGAAAAAAACACAGAGTACAAGCTATTACGTAGGGGAGTAAATCACATTGAATCCGACTTTCTTCAGGTAAGACATAATGCTCGTGATTTCGACGGACGGATGCTCCCCAGGAGCGAAACCAGGGTGGGGGATCCCGGCAAATATCGACGCCTTTCAATTTCGAAATCCCGGCATTCGACCAAGACATGTCTTACAGATGTTCTGTCACCACAACGCGGGCACTCCGGCGGAGCATCACCGGTCAAGAGGTAGGCGTGTGTGGAGTGGGTGTGTCCCAGGCGAAGTCTACACAAAGTAACCTCCTCCCTTCTGCAGGTTGCACTGCTTGACCACAGCCCCAACCGAGGTTTCAGCTCCCTCAGTTTTCTACCAAAAGTTTCCCTCAATTTCATCTCCATAACAAGAACAGAACACAACGTCAAGACCAAAGTCTACCAAAAAGCATGTGCTACCAATCAAGTTGCACCATTTATGTCATACACTGAGCCACGATATCTGACATCAGCAATCGAATCGGACACAGTGAGAGCATTTAGATACGGTATCACCTCGAGAGACCGACAAAAGGAGCTTCAGTTTATCACCAAGAAATACAAACAACAGGCCTACCCGAGTACCACAATCCACACCACCATCACCAATGTCAGAAGAAAACTGGAGCTCAAGGCACGTGCTCTGCCCGCCCCACCAGTTAACAACGACAAGCCGAAGCCCATCCGACTCTCTTTTCCATTAACTGGCTCGTCCTTCTACCAGCTGAAACGAGCAGCCCTAACCATCGAGATTCAACTAATTGCCAAGCCTCAGCAAAACCTGGCCTCAATCCTTTGCAGTAGGGCAAAACAACACCTGCCTAAACTGCAAACCAGCAATGTTGTTTACTGCATCGAGTGTTCCTGCTCGGTGGATGGTGAACCAGTTAGGTATATTGGAGAGACCGATCGTGAACTACAGACGAGAGTTAAAGAGCATGAAGACAGCTGGAAAAGATCTATCCGAACCCAATCCAAGACATCAGCCTTCAGCGAACACACACACTGCACACCAAAATTCGACCAAGCCCACATCCTCCATCATGAGACAAACTACCACCTGAGACTTCTACTAGAATCGGCCTACATAAGAACTATTGGCCGTCGTGAGACCATCATAATATCACCGAATGACTCCAACGTCAACCGAAACTCAGGAATACGGCTTCCAGACCGGTAGCTGCCCATCATTCGCCGCGGCAGCCGTTGAATTGCATCTGGATTGAATCTAGAACGTACTTACTATTGTTTCCTCTGTTCAGCTGTTTCCCAAAATTATGCATAGATCCTCCTGTGCTATTATTAGTGTGCACTTCCATTTCATAATGTAAGCCACGTTTAAGTTTTTCATGCATAATGTACTTATAATAACACTGTATCTTTGAACTTTGTTCGTTACACTTTAATGTTGCTCTTGCACAATCTACATTAAAAGTATC
Organism: Lepas anatifera; assembly: GCA_034440635.1. Taxonomy (NCBI): domain Eukaryota; kingdom Metazoa; phylum Arthropoda; class Thecostraca; family Lepadidae; genus Lepas; species Lepas anatifera. The sequence continues at coordinate 154,437 of JAOTON010000730.1, read as the reverse complement.
ACCGTTTTATCAAATTATATGTGGTCAGATATTGTCATATGCCCTTGACTGTATTTAATTGCTTGATTTAGTAAAGTTGTTTCCATTTGTCATTTTCCAGCTAGAGGTGTGTTGGTCTCTTAACCTTGAGCTTTCCGATTTGAAATATTTAGCGCTTTTAACAACAGTTGTATCAGGATTGTTTTTTAATTGTGCTTCTAAACTGCTGAAGAAGGCCTGAAATACAGGTCGAAGGCTCCATCAACTTCTTTGAACTCGAGTGGAGAAAGTCCTCACAAAGAAGGAATTATTTACGACTCCGCTATGACATTTCGAGAATATCCATACTGACATTTTTGGCTTCTAATGCCCTCGGATTTTACCCGACAAAATAATGTATAGAACACTTTCTTTAAATCTTAGGTTGTGCTACTTAACGTCATTTACTTTTCTCGCCAACTAGCATAGTTGTTAGATTTCAGGGGAGGGGGCATAACCCACCACTCGTCAGGGTGAAGGTGGCTCAGAGCCCTGGCATTGCACGTCTTAAAAATTGCATCCTGCGAAACTCGTTTCAGACCCATATCAAACGTTTTTGACAGTGATAATTTTGAGCCATCAAAAGGCATAGTTATACAAGACTTCGCAACTGATCTCTTATGAGCGGCACCTCATCGGCACCACAAACCAAAAGACACGCGATGAGTTTTCCAAAATGTGAGCGTTGGGCACATTCTTTTTCGGATGGCGTGGCTTGATCAAAAGTAAGTATGTTGCGACATTGCCGAGCACTTATACAATTTTTCAGTAGCGCAAATATTTCTGCCATTTCTTGAACTGTGCTATACCCAGATTTGTTCTAGTGATTAAGCCGTGGATTTCGTACAATTTTCTTTATCATATCCGTAGATAAAATTCCATAATAATGCAACCTACATAAAATACAGTAACGTTATTCTGTGATGAAGATTTGATATAACACAACCGTAGTCTCACATAATTATGAAACGTGGCGATAGCGTAGACCACCTTTTATTGAATACTTGGGTTGTTATGCTGACTCCATGCACCAGGGCCCCGTTTCATAAAAGTTGTAAAAATGCGGCGTGTTTTACACCACATTCACCTGCAAAGTTACGCCGTACTCAGAAATTCAGAATCACGTTTCACAAAGAGCGGTGACATTCACGCGAAGGCGGCGTAGATATCAAATACAGAGTGAATTACGCCCAATTCCAGAATGGAATTACCCCTTTCAAATATTGCGTGTAACTGCTTTATTAACAAGAAAAATCACGTATATATTTTTCAATAAGTTATTTTAATGAAAATTAATCAACACGACCACCGCGGTATTTATGACGAATAGGTCATATGAGAGGAAGCGGTGTTTAGGACGGATGCGTCATAAACACCGCCGTTTTTATGACGAATAGGTCATAAATACTGCAAGGGTTTCTAGCGTTGCTGGAGCGGAAATGCGTTTCAGAAAAGAGGTGGACTGAATTAAAGGAAGCTTTCAGCAAGTCCACGGCTTTGAATACGCCATTTTGGAAGCGCATAGGTGAGCGCGAGGGGTTGCTTGATTGCTTCGGCCTGTCTTTCACAGTTTACTAGGGATCATTACGGATTTCAATACAGGCTGTAAGCGATTATTTAAAGCATAGTCTGCGTATGTAACATTGTATGTTCTACTTAACCCTGGCTGGTAGATTTAGAGGTCAGAATGGAAGGTACCTATACGTGTTATGCTCTGTCAAGGGAATTGCATGCCAGATGGAAGGCCACATGATTACCTTGGAATACCCTAGGTGTACAGGTATTTTTAGGTATTCCCGGTGCCTCTCATTTGCGCCGTCATTGAGCTCATGATGAGCCATCACCAGACTAAGTCAGGATTTTGTACAATATCTCTGCCCAGTGTACGTCAATGTTCTTGAAGCAGGTGGGGAACAACGAGCTGAGGACCCAGTCCCTACTTTATTGGGCTGTGAACCTTATAAGGCTTGGTACAGTATGTTTATTATATACATTGTGATCAACAGCTTAAGGGAATGAAGCTGGTTCCCACTTTTCCGAAGGTGGGAAGTTTTGACGCCCTGTTGGGGCAGCCTCGAGAGGCTGACCCACCAGTTTGGGGCTGCTTTTGCCCCTTTTTGGGGCATGTACGAAAATTTTGTGGCAGAAAATGACCCTGAAGTGGACAAGGCATGTGATTTTTGTTTTCCAGATACTCTCCTGTTGTGTAAAATCCAGCCTGCAAAGTATGGCAACAGGCCGGACGAGTCGCACCAGCCATCTAAAATTCTCTCACCACCAGCCTCCAAGAAGTTGCAGAAATATTTCATATACATGGGAGAAAACCCACCCATTCCTACCCATCCAATGCAATGCTACCTCTTATTACAAAGGGACTTTTTCTCAAGCCACCTCGTCTGTCTTAATAACCATTTAGTATTTGTTTGGTTTAATTGTCTCCTTCCTCTCACCAGTCTTACAAATTCGCACCAGGTTGATACAATTTGCACCACTTGCTTCTATCTCTAAGGGCACTCACACTGACGAGATCTCGTCAGAAATGTCATACTTTGCAAACTGGTGTGAAATGAACATTCTTAAAGGGAATTTGGCACCTTGGTCGAATCGTGGAATTTAGTGCAATTAGGCGTACTTTTAGCCAAAATAATGAAACCACTCATGATTTCTGTGAAAAATGTTCAATAAGCTCAATATTTTGTTTTTAAAAATACTCCTCTATGAAAATAAATATCTGCCTGTGGATGACATGATCTGGCAGCCACTACCATACTTGAAACGCTTTAAGGGCTTCGATTCGCTGATGCTCATTGTGACGTCAGCATATGTCATCACCCCGGAAGCTCACAACAATGGCCGCCTGGTGGGGGCTGATGAGGGGGCTGGTGTCAGGTAGGTTTTAGCTTTTTCTACTGAAATATTGAGTTCCAAGACAAATGATAAATGGAATACCGGGTTTTCTCACTTGCTTTAAAACTTGGCTATCTCATTTAAAATCATGTATTGAAGGTGCCACATTCCTTTTAAGCACCAGTGGAGGGAAAGTGCCCCATCCACAGAATTTCTGTTCACTGACTGACTGACTGACTGACGGACTGACTGACTGACTGACTGACTGACTGACTGACTGACTGACTGACTGACTGACTGACTGACTGACTGACTGACTGACTGACTGACTGACTGACTGACTGACTGACTGACTGACTGACTGACTGACTGACTGACTGACTGACTGACTGACTGACTGACTGACTGACTGACTGACTGACTGACTGACTGACTGACTGACTGACTGACTGACTGACTGACTGACTGACTGACTGACTGACTGACTGACTGACTGACTGACTGACTGACTGACTGACTGACTGACTGACTGACTGACTGACTGACTGACTGACTGACTGACTGACTGACTGACTGACTGACTGACTGTGTCTGTCTGACTGACTGTGTCTGTCTGTCTGTCTGTCTGTCTGTCTGTCTGTCTGTCCAGGCCTGCCTGCCTGACCTGACCTGACCTGACCTGACCTGGCTTACTGACTGGCTGACGGATTCTGTCTGTCTGCATTTTTCTGTATATCTGTCTGACTGTTTGCCTGGATGTCTGTGTACTTTTCTGTATGTCTCTGATTGTCCCTGCATGTTTTTCTGGCTATACAGTACGTATGTCTGCCTGACAGTTTGTATGTCTGCCTGACTGACAGTCTGACTGACTGTCTGACTGACTGACTGACTGACTGACTGACTGACTGACAAAATGACTGGATTTCTCTTTATTTTTCTGTATATCTGCCTGGATGTTTCTGTATGTCTGTCTGACTGTCCCTGTATGTTTGTCTGGCTATCTTTGTATGTATGTATGTCTGGCTGTTCTGTCTGTCTGTATGTCGATGTCGTCTGTATGTCGATCTGTCTCCGTTTATATGTTTCTGTCTATCTTGTTCTCTCACTGTTTGTCTGTGTTTCTGTTTATCCCTGTCTATCTCTGGCTTTCTGGAAGTTTTTCTTTCTCTGTCTGTATGTCTCTGTCTGTGTGGCTGACTGGCTGGCTGGCCCACATATAGGCTTAGCAGTCTACATGTCCTAAAATTCCAAGGTCTGTCTCTGTTTTTATGTTTGTGTGTTTCTGTCTGTCTTTCTGTTTTTCTGTCGCTTCAAAATCCGGCAGGCTTAACACTATCCTCTTGAGACCCGAGCCCAAAATATTTGATGGAAGTGCAAACCCTTTTTGATTTTTGGGGGTTTTGGATGCAAGGAACTCAATAATGAACAAAAATTTTAATTCAAAAATTTATAAATATAATTTATTGGATGTATAGAAGTCTATACACCAGGACTCAATGACTATAAATAGTGCACTAATGATAAACTTTTTCTCGGGATGCGCTGCGTGAAACATGATGCATTTGTCACTATCTCATAATGAACGTTGTATTTGCTTTCCCTTTTAACTAAGATTTTAATCATTATTATGACGTAGGCATAACAAAATTTGGTACCTTCGCCGGTTGAGTCTACTAATACGGATCGTCACCTTAACACGCGCATTGACGGGGGGCGGGTACCCGCCCCCCTCGGGTTTTTCGGAGATAGCAGAAAAACGGCGGCGCGTAGCGCCGCCGTACTTGGCATACCTTTTCCCTCATCATTTTTACAACTTCTGTGAAAATTTTAAGGTTAGGTCATCCAAGGTCAGGTCACCAGTACAGGTGAAGTGACCCGACCTAAAAAAAATGTTTAAGATAGCATAAGTCGGAGCAGGGTGAACTTATCCGATTGAAACTCATATCACATAATGGCCCTACCTAGTTCTCTAAAATATGTTCCGGTATTTTTGATATCGATGACCTAAGGTCAGGTACGAGGCATGACCTCTCCATTGGAAATACATGGGAAAAATAGTTTTTACAGAGTAACTCAGTAACGGATGGTGATAGAGCATTTATTTTAGCTGCATTAGACTCGCCTGGGCTTTGCGGTTCTAATGATATGCATTTTATATAATTTGACCCTGACCTGACCTCAGGTCAGGTCAAATCCTTGATTTGAACTAGCAAGGTCAAATTATATATCATTCGATTCGGCTTGCCGAGAGGATTCATATAGTTCAAGTCGTTTTGCTCTATCTTTGCTTGTTCAAATGTAATGGCCGAAAAACTGAATTTACATGTTATCCCTATGACGGCTGTTTTTGACCCCTCGTGACCTTAAATGTGACCTGACAAAAAATGGTTCAAATGTTTTCGATGGAGAAGTGGATGGGCAACCCAACGCCGTTTACCGTTTTTCGCTACCTACCGTGGTTCTCGAAATCTTAGGGGGCGGTTGCCCGCCCCCGTCAATGCGAAGGTGGCTCAGATCCCCGTCAATGCGCGTGTTAAGCCACTGTTAGTAAAGTCCTAATTCCTAAATTAGATACCACCGAGTATTAAAGCACGTTCTCGTTAGGGATCAGTCAAGGACTATTGTTAGACCCAAGCATGTATGTACCATATCCAGGTTCCCAATACAGATACATTGTGTGCGCTCCATGACCTTTATGCCTCGTGAATCTTGGTAAAAAGATCGTTTCAGTAATGAATTAGAGAAGCACTCCAAACGTCTTGGACTTGACGAGAGCCAGCTTGTTATAGGACGGTCATCGGCATCTTCGATACGATTCCTTACCAGGGATAATTTCGTGCATGTACTGTGTGCTAGCGCTTTTGATATCCTTCGACTACATTGCAACCTTTGGTCGCTTTGTGGGAAGCTCGTCAGCTGGTGCCTTTGAAACATTTTCAGTGTATTCTCGCCTGGCTTCACAGTTCATATTATTACCTTCAGCCACGAGCTGATCGGTGAGCTGGATTTTAATTCCAGGTACCTGATCTCCTCGAAGTCCTCGTGAGACTTGTACTCCAGCCAGGAGTTACCGTGTTTAAGATATTAAACCTGCTACTCCCAAGCAGGAACAGATGTTGTAGCCACAGAGGGCCGAGACCAAAGGAATCCCGCAAGCAAGGCAGGGGGCTGACTGTATCCACAATATGTCTGAGATTATCGTAGGGGGCCCGGTCCCCGACACCAAGATCGCAAGTGAGCCACATGGGCCCCCGGAAGCATTTCAGGAGGCCCGGATGGCCACAGAAGGCCTGGGTGAGCCGCAGGGGGCCCGACTTGGGTCACAGAGGGCCCGGGTGGGATACAGGGAAATTATCTGCAACTGCTGAGAACAGGGGCCCGACTTCGTCATCAGTGGGCTTGGGATAATTCTGAGGGGCCCGGTCGCAGACTCAGCGGTTTCAAGTGGACTGCAAGTGGCCCGGAAGAATATCAGGGTGTCCAGATGGCCAAAGGAGGCCCGGGTGAACCGCAGGGGGGTCCAGTTGCAGTCACAGGGGGCACGGGTGGAATACCGGGGACCTAAAACTGCCGAGGACAGGGGGCCCGGCTTGGACAGCAGTGGGCCCTGAGACGATTTTTAGGGGCCCGGTCGCGGGGTTCGTGGGACCTCAGAGGTAGGGACCCCGAGAACAACTCTGGGGGCCACCGATATTAATTTCAGGGGGCATAATGAGGGGCCCCCTAGACCTACCTTCGCGTGGTATTTGGAAGACAACTTGCGGGATCGGGGTATAGCTGCAGCTACCGCTCCCCCCTCCCGCGGGGGCCCGGCGGCTCCAGCGGGAGGCGTTTTATCAGTGCTTAAGGTAGGCCTAAGAGGGGCTATTACCCCATCCCCCTCCTCGGATCTGCCCCTCGCTTCAGTACCAGAATGATAAGCATCGCCTGTTCCAATCCATATCTTGTAGTTTTATAACATTAAAAACAAAGGAAACCACGAGGAAAACATATTTGCTTAACATGTGCTCCTCATCAATGATGTCTCATTACATCAAAGGAGTATGATATGCCTGGGATGCCCTCCAAATGGTTAAGTATAATGTCACTTTTGTCGTCATTGAGTCCTGGAGTATAGAATTCTATGCATAGCATTTTCGAAGGAGATTGTTTGGCAACAAAAAATGTTAAAAACACCGGATAAAAACTGAGATACTTCCAATAATTTAAGCTTTCTGTTCATATACTTATCAAAACTAGATTCTGTCAGTAACATTTTTAAACTACATACCTTCTTCGGAGCAACCGCGAAACCGTCCGGCGCTCACGCCTATCGTCGAACAAAGGGAATTTTGACTCACTTGCCCTTGGGTTTAGTTTATGATTTTGACACCAGAAGAAAGCTAGAATGTCCAGCTTTCTATACATAATTTGCTACGACATCGGTAGGAGGTGGTAGAGCTATTCAAACCTGCGTATAGATAACTATACGTGGGGACTCAGGAGGCTAGATGTAAGATAGCATATTAAGACCTCCATGGGGAGCACAATGTATAGTACTATGTGTATGTAATTTTTGTTTAATCTAATGTGTGGTGGGGTGTTTTCTTTGCCCTGTCTATTGCCCACCAGCGCCCCGTCGTATTTTCTCTTTTTTAGTGCATTCGTAACACCGCCGTACCTCCCTTCTCCTCAGCGTGGTGGTGGTGCTGATGCGATCTTCGATGGAGGTCAGCTCTAAACAGAGCTTCACCTGTACTGAGTTGTGTTTCAATGGGCGCGCTACTCCACCATCAACTGGGAATGGCCCGTGAGACGCTGCTGAAGACAACGTGACTGGTCAATTGCGGCATGCTGTAACATCATGCTGCGGCATCTATGATATCCTCAGTGCAACACAATTTACCAGGTAACTTTATTTGGAGGCTAATTGAATGAAAGTCTCAAAAGTAAAAATGTTCAAAACCGCTGGATTGTTGATGTATTGTGCTGGTGGGGCAGACAGTGATCAATGCTAAAATGTGTCCTTTTATGGATTTTTGTGGTAAAAACAGTGTCCTGTTCTTTTCATCCCAACCGAAACGCCTACTGCGTTTCCGTAGATGAGCTTATTATAAATACATGAAACCCGGCATCTGCCCCTGTCAAAACGTTACACTTGCACTGATGCCCCCCCCCCATTTGGGTTTTCGCAGAAGCCTGTAAATGGTTTGGGATGCATTTTCTTCTGATCAGTTTTGCAAGTTGTGTCAAAATTTTAGGTCCAGTTCGGGTCATCTCAGCAGTGCAGGTTAAGTGACCACCTCCAACAAAAATGTAACAGCATGAGTAAATACGTGGAGTCGATTTATCTAAAATGTATCTCAATACATGAAGTCATCGGCTACTATGAGATGTTAATTGGTATTTTTATTTCGATAACCCAGGGTTGGGTACGAGCCATGACCTCTCTTTTGAAAATTCGTGGGTAATATGATTTAGCTAAGTAACTTCGTCTGGAACGGAGATACAGCATTTATGTTGGCGTCACTGGATTTTTGTAATCACTGAGATGTCACCTAGCAAGATCGTACTATATATCATTTCGATGGAATTTGCTGAGAATATTACAAATGTTTAAATTGTTGTGTTATGGCTTTTGTACGTCAGATGCTGAGACAAAAACATTCATCCTCCTTATATCCGTATGGTGACATGGTTTGGCCTCTGGCGACGCTGGATTTAGGCTGATAAAAATCGACAACTTTATTTTTCAGAGATTACGTCAGGGTGCCCAACAACGTTTACCACTTTTCATTCATTAGTGTGATTTGTGAGATCTTTGCTGATAAAAATCAACAACTTAATTTTTCAGAGACTACGTCAGGATGCCCCACAACTTCTAACACTTTTCATTCATTAGTGTGATTTCCGAGATCTGTGGGGTATCACCCCGCCCCAGCGAAGGTGGCTCAGGCCCATGTTCATGCGCTTGCTGAAACAAACACATGGTTTTAGTTGGCCTTCCAGTGGCACGACCTGTCAATTGCTAACGCATTTTCTTTTTCAGGGAAGTGCTCTCAAGCAGACGCCTGTCACGGAGGAGCAGTCGGTGGATATGTCGGGGCGCCCTCGAATACGCCACTGCTGTATTGCTACTCGCCGCTGGCCGTCGCCGTCCAAATGGAACTCAGCTGCCCCGAGGTGCGGGACGTTGCGGGGCCGACGCCCTGCGGCCCCGCCGTCCCGGAGCTGCCGCGGCTGCGCGGCGACTGGCAACCGCTGCGCTGCCGCCACCATTGGCGACTCTCCAACATCTCCTACGCTGTTCGTGGGTCCGGGCGCGCCGACTGACACTCGGTGCATCCCGGCCCGCGTAGATAAGTGACTCCACCGCCCCCGCCGGGAGGCCCGCCGGTGGGGGAAACCGCGATCGCGGCGGAACGGGCCCTCAGGGTGGCTTCAGCCGACGAGCCAAGTACCGGTGATACTGCCACAAATGCCAGACCCGAGGCCTACTGCTGCTTGTCAGTTGGAGCGCGGAGGGGGTCCGCAACAAGACCGCGGAGCTCAGCCGCTGGCTATCGGACGTCAGGACGGACGTGGTGTCTATCCATGAGGATCAGTTGGCTGGAAAGTCCCTATCGGTCCCGGTGTTTCAGACCGCCGCTATCTCGCGAAGGGCTAGAGGCAGGAGGGTCGTGGGGCCTGTCTGTGGAGGGGACGTCGCAATCCTCGTCAGAGACGGCCTCAACTTCAGTGTCATCGAAGAGTCGCCTCTCCAGCCTCAAGACGACACAACCGAATGGTGCGCCGTCAGAGTCATCTTGAGCGCACCCAAGAGACTGATTTCACCCACCATCGACATCTTCAACATCTACCGCCCGCCTATACGCTCGTCTGGCGGGGACGAGCGGGTGAACAACTTCTCCCTCGAGGCCTTCCCTGCTGGCGACCCGACCCTCATCATGGAGGATGTGAACGGACACCACCCTGCCTGGGATGTCGTCTGTTTAGACCCGGACAGGGTGGACCGCCTGATACATGGCTGGTCCCTGCGCAAGAACTGGCGAATCCTCAACAACAGCGCTGCCACCCGTGCCAGCTATGGAGTGGAGACTCGCCTCTCGGCCCCGGATATTGTCATGGCCCACCAAGACTTGGCGCGCCGCTGTACGTGGTCGGTTGGCACCGACCTTGGAAGCGACCACCTCCCCCAGGTGGTGTCGGTGTCGGTGGCCAGCAGTCGCCCCCGGCGTATCAGGAAGACGCGCTGGGCCCTCCACAAGGCTGACTGGACTGGCTTCACCGCCGACTGTGATGAGGCGGTGGCTGGCACTGTTACGCCGGACCTGCCGGTCGAGGGAATGGCTACGCGCTTGACGAACGCCATCCTCGAAGCGAGCTCCTGCAGGATCCCCCGCGGAGCCCGTGCCGACCCCGTACCCTGGGCCCTCGACCCGGAGTTGCCAGTGCGGTGGCTTAGCGCCGGACGGCGAGGGATCCATCAAGGGAAACCACGGACATTCATCGGGTCCCCTCAAGGGAAACCACGGACCGATGGAAGGCCGCCAAGAGAAGAGCTGCAGAGGCCGAGGAGGAGGCAAGACGGCGCTCTCTCCGGTATTTTGTCACCGAGGAGCTGAACAGGCCCGCGGCCATTGGCTGCGTCACGAATATTATGAGGCGGATGGAGGGGGCGCGCGGGACGTATGCCCCGGCCAGACGGTCAACGGTGACTGCGGCCGTGTCGCTGTGGAGGACCGAGCCAAGGCCGAGGCCTTCGCTCGCGAGTACTCCCTCGTGAGCAAGCACACCCGCCACCGGAGGCGTGACCGAGCCACAAAGACCTCACTGTGCGCAGCGTGGTCACGTCCATGCCCCTGTGACAGCTCCTGCCAGCCTTTTAGCAGAGATGAGATGCTGGACCAGATTAAGAGGATGAGGTCCAGGAAAGCGCCCGATCCCGATAACGTGTGCACGGAGCACCTTCGGTACCTGGGACCAGCAGCCCAGGATGCCCTCCTGCACCTCATCAACTGCCCGTGGCGCACCTCAGTGGTGTCTAATGCATATAGGAGGGCGACCATCATACCGATCTTGAAAGCAGGGAAGAACCCACAAGACGTCTCCAGTTTCGGGCCCATTTCACTTACCAGCGACATCGCGAAGCTGGCCGAGCGGATGGTCGGAGCGAGGCTAACCCACCTGCGGGAGAGGGACAGGACAATCCCAGAGGAACAGGTCGGCTTCAAGCGCGGCCGATCCGCTGAAGAGAACCTGGGACGACTCACCCAAGAATTCCAAGACGGGTTTAACCTCCCGAGGCCGCGAGACCGCCCGTCAGACGGCAAAACTGCCGCCAGGTTCGTCCTCGTCGCCTATGCTTTCTCCCGCAGTTATGACAAGATCGATTACCGGATGTTACTGCTCAAGATGTTGTGCCACCTCCCCAAGTGTATGGCCTCCTGGGTCTTCCAGTTCCTGCGCGACCGCCGCGCCTGCGCGGAGATGAACGGGGTGCGCAGCTCCGGCCGCATCTTCCGCGCCGGGCTACCGCAGGGGTCGGTCCTCGCGCCGACCCTGTTCACCCTCTGGGCAGCGGACCTGGTGGAGGCAGTGGGGCCCGTTCCGAGCACCCCTGTGTACATGTACGCCGACGATACGGCTACATTGAGCACGGGGTGCACCGTCGACCTCGCCAGAGAGCGCGCCCAACAGGCTGCTGACACCATGGTCAAGTGGGCTCGGGACTGGAAGATGACCATCGCGGGATCCAAGATGCAGGTGCTCGTTCTGTCCCAGCGCTACCAGGACGCTCAGAACCTCTCCATCAAGGTGGACGGCGCTGACGTCAGAGGTGGGCAGCATCTGAAGCTCCTCGGTGTGACCTTCGACAGGCAGCTTCACTTCGGGGAACATTGCCTCAACCTTCGCAAGAAAGAAAAGCCCCGCATCGCTCAGCTACGTAGGATGGCGGGCCGCTCCTGGGGGCTTAGAGAGCCACAACTTCGCACTGTGGCTAGCGGCTACGTGCGCGGCGCCATGGAGTACGCCGCCGCTGCACGGCTGCCCGCTGCGTCGGAGTCACACGTGGAGCTCCTGATTGCGAACTCAGGGCCTGCGCCCGAGCCATCACCGGATGCCCTGTCAGCACCCTTCGTCACTCGCTGCTGGCAGAAGCGGGCCTCACGGCTATCAGGGTGCGTCGTCAGGTGCTAGCAGCAAGACTGGCAGGTTCGGCCCGAGCCCTACGGAACGAAAGGACGACCCACTCCTCGTGACGGCGGAGTCTACCGCCCCTCAGCGCCTGATCACCACCACCGGCCGGCGGGCTGTTGGTGCGAGGGCGCTGGAGAGGCGGGGGCGTCCGACGTTCCCATCGAAGCAAGGCTGCACGTCACCATCCCCCTTTGGGTGGATAGGACTCGCGTCCACGTCCGCCTGGATGTCGGCCCGGACGCCCTGCGAGGGGTGCCGGATGCGCGCCGCCGTGCCGCCGCGGAGGAGCACCTGTCCACCCTGCCAGACCAGGCCACCTGTGTCTGGAGTGACGGCTCTGCGGAAGGAGGAGTGAGTGCCGGCGGAGGAGGGCCCTCATTGTGCTCCCCTCTGGGGATGAGCACTTGGTCACCGCCTCGGCCGGGAGGCTGTGCAGCAGCACGCGCGCCGAGCTCGTCGCCATCCGAGCGGCGCTGGAGAAGCTGCTGGAGATGGGGAGCGCCCCAGCTGAGTGCCCCATCGTCCTCTGCACGGACTCCTAGGCTGCCCTGTCGACTCTTGCGAGCGGCGCCGGCGCCTAGCAGACCACGTTGGGTGCGTCGGTGTGGCACCTTCGCCTCCAAGCTGTGGCCAGGGGATAAGATACGTGCCTTCAGTGAGCAGCCTCACCCGAGCTGTCGACCGCGCCGCCTCCAGGGCCTGGCCATGCTGCTGGTCGGACAGCCTGTTCAGGCGCATCATGGGGGACCGGATGCCGACGCCGGTCCTCACCGAGAGCCGGGAAGACGCCGTCAACGTGCACCAGCTGAGGACAGGTCACTGGGGGCTCTCCAGACAGTACCTGTACCGCATCGGCCGTCTTCCCTCCCGCCAATGTCAGCAGTGCGCGGACCCGGCGTGCCTTGCGGCGCGCTGCCTCGTCTGCTGCCGCGAAGGCCCGGATACACCCGAGCACGTCCTGCTCCGGTGCCCGTGCCTGGCGGGATTGCGGCTGCCCCTCATCGGCACCATTCATCCGGACCCGTTGCAGCTCCGGGACGGCGGGACCGTGGCGGCCTTGGCCCGCAACTAGCTACGTCATCGAGAGCCTCTCGGCTACGGCCGGCCGTAGGCTGGCCCGAGGGACTGCAACAACAACAACAGCTGATTGATATGGAGCTCCGTGCCGCAGCCAGAGTGGTCACAGGTCGCCCACAGTCGAACCCTGTGGCTCTCCTCATGGCGGAAGCGGGCCTACCTACGGCCCACTCTCGCCGTGGCGTCCTGGTCGCCCGCATGATTTGTTGGGCGAAATTGTTTCCCGCAGAAGACCCGCTCCGAGTCACGGTGGAGACGACAGCCCCGACACCCCCGTTCGACTCGGAGTGGCGTTGGTGAGGCCTAGAGGTTCTGAACATGGCCGGCCTGACTGATACGGCGGTGGAGGAGCGGTTGGGCTCTGCCCCGCCGTGGCTGACTCGGGAGTCCGTTCGCTTCGATCTGGATGAAGGACCGGGTGGCCACCGCTCAACTCCCGACTCAGTCTGACGCACAATCGCTGAACAACACTTGACTAACCTACCGACCCGGGCCACCTGGATCTATTCAGGTGGATCCGCCACCGCAGGCACGACGCTTCGAGGCGGAGGCATCCACATCATCCTGCCGTCCGGGTAGATCCGAGAGGTGCGTGCACCAGCTGGTGCACTGTGCTCCAGCACTTGAGAGGAGCTTGTGCCCTGCGAGTTGCACTAGTTGACTTCAGACGTCTAGAGGAAGAACCAGCCACGGCCCCGGTCATCATTTGCACAGACTCCCATGCCGCCCTCTCTCTGCTCGCTTGGGGCGCCGCGGCACAGACGGCACCTCTGGGAGCGGCCATATAGGAGATGCTCACTGCCATCGCGAATCACCCACCGGAAGTCTGCCTGCAGTGGGTCCCGGCTCACTGCGGCCTGCCGGGAAATGAGAGGGTGGACACAGTGGCGACAGAGGCCTCTGGCCTGCCCCAAAACACCGTCCAAGTGCACGCCCGTACTGTTGGACACACTGCCAGAAAGGCTTGGGTCCTACCACAAGATGACGACGGAGTCGACCCCAACACCTGTGAGAACAGTTTCTAGGTCGGCGAAACAACATTGGTCTAATTACTAGCACCACAGTAACATGCGGGACCACGCGCTGTCATCCATCGGTCGGTACAACCGTGACACCGCGGTCACGGTGTGCCAGCTCCAAACCGGGCGCTGGACAGGCTTGGAGCAGCGCCTTGACCGGATGGGACACCGACCGACACCTACCTGCGCCCACTGCTGCAACGAGGCCTACTTCGTGGCCATCTGCCTGATGTGTAGCACTCAGTGAAGAAGTGGGCACTCAGACGCACGTGCCGCTGCGCTACCCGTGCCTGCGCGGGATATGTCTTCTGGGAAAACATCTACGGGTGCCAAACTCAGCATGATATGAAGATGCTAAAATGATAAGGTATTCCACTGAGAAGAGCCATCTTATTGTCGGATCAGATACAGCATCTATGAGGCGTCAACAAATTTCGCTGGGTGTTTTCCCAAAACAATCATTTCAAATGCAACCAGTTGTTTTCCGGGCTCGTTTTGTCTTCCGCGCGTTTCTTTTTTGTTCTCTTCTGTTTGCAGCTTTTTGTTTTTTGTTCTGTTCGTTGGTCTGATTCGATTAGTGTCTTATTCTTGATCTCGCCGAACACTTCTTCGTCCTGCTTACTTGCTGAAATATGTCTTCTCCTTGTTTTCGTTTTGTTTTGTTTTGTATTTGTATATGCTTCGGTTTGTTCCTCCTTATTTTCGCTTAGTAATGGTTTCGTTAGACTAAACAACTCAACATATGTGGGTCCGCTACTTATCTACTGTACTTATCTATTAATAATTTAACTACGTTGATTTGTATTTGTTCCTGTCTGTATTGTTTGCGCTCAACTTTCACTGCTTGCAAGTGTGTTTTGGCATTATGTTTTCTCCTCAGTTCGTTTGTTCTGTTTCGTTTGTTTTTGTATCGGCTTTTCTCGTTTTCGTAATCTAACTACGTGCTCGCCTGCTTCCTTTGTTCGATGCTGTATACCTATGTCTTCCTTTTGTTGCTCCTTATTGCTTTGCTCTGCTCATGTCATCTTTTGCTGTTCTGTTCCCTTACTTCTGTTCCCTATCATTATGTAAAATGAAATAAAAAAGATGATGAAAATAAAAAATGTTTTAGCTCACAAATGAGCATGTGAAGTCCTCGGTATAATTCAGTTGACTCCAGCACACTTCTGCCCCGTGTTGTGCACTGCATCAAGAGACGTTTGGTGATGCCACTTTACTACACATGATAATTTTGCGTATTCCACCCGAATGACAATACACGGAATTGTTATTGCAGTGTGTCTTACGTCTATGGTTTGCAGCTCAAACGCGGAAATATGTGAGTAACATGCAATGAACAGCACGAAACTATTTTACGAACATTTTTGACATTGAGAGCTAGCAAAGAACGTGCGAATCGTGCTGATGCAAATATAAAGACTAGGTCAGCCGCCTCTTGACACGGTAGAAGGCAGTGGCCTCCCCATTCCGCAAGACAAAGCTGAATACATCCATCCTTAGATTATTTACGTATTATGCGTATTTCGATAGCTTTCCACCGTTTGATACGTGCTCTGAGTTCTGGTTCTGTACAGAAACTGTCTTCGTCTTCGCCAAAAGTCAATTTTCCCTCGCTAGACACTGGACAAAATGAACTTCACCCAAGGCACCAGTCATTCACTGCTGGGACCGATGGGCAGGCCAGTGGTCCATCTGGGTATTACAGCAGAGTGGGATAAACGACCACCCTCCCCATGGTGAAGACAGCGTGATTAAAGCCGTTTAACTTTTAGAATGAAAATCGGAACAGTTTAACAACGGACTGAGTACAGGGCAGCTTTATCTCACCCATAAGAAGAACAATTGATCCACTGGTAGTCTCGGTGTCCTGTGGCGATGACCTTGTTGGGAAACAGTGGGGATATAAAGAGCCGCGATGTAACACTTCGTTTCGCATAAATGGCAAAATGATGTGATAACATGTAAGAACAAGTTGGGCTTTACGCCCACCTTCACCATGTCCTCGCTACACACCGACCGTTTTCACCTGAACCGAAATTCAGCGGTTGAAACACCCTTGAAACCGGAGAAACAAAAATGGGGCTGAGGTACCGGCATGTATATCAGGTACTTACATGTATATAGGTACTTACATGTATATCACCACTTCTCATAACACCACTCTACAAATAATGAGCTTTACTCCGGTGAAATCACGGTAGGTTCATGCCCCTATTTCCAGAGGGAAAACCAGGAGAGGTACGAGCTTAGCGACTCTGGCGGCGGCGATGTCCTCGGCGGCGCGGGACATGACCTCGCAAAGTGGTCTGTGGCGGCGTGGCCCTGTCACATCCCCTTCAACGGACCA
Organism: Lepas anatifera; assembly: GCA_034440635.1. NCBI lineage: Eukaryota > Metazoa > Arthropoda > Thecostraca > Lepadidae > Lepas > Lepas anatifera. The sequence continues at coordinate 137,949 of JAOTON010000730.1, read as the reverse complement.
AGCTGGCGCACTGCTGTGGAAGACGGGTTGGCTCCGGTTAAAGATGGGTTGGCGGATATTCTTTACTTTACTGACGTCCTGAGAAGTCCTTGCACTACTTAGCGCAAATCTCACAGGGGGACGACCCGTACGGCTCCGGGACGATGTGCTGTGTGCGGGATCGATGGTAGTGGTGGTAGCTTGGTGGACTCTTCGGGGGCCGATTGTGGAGGTCACCAATAGCGGTGACCCACGATTCCCTCTTCAGCGGGCCGGGACTGCTCCGAGAACTGGCATGGGCTAAACTACGGTAGCGTAGAATCTGTTTACATTCTGATGCATCAAATCCCATTAACTTGGGACCCACCGGGAGCGTCAACTGTGGGACCAATCGATTTGGCGCGCAATTTTCTTACACAATCGCAATTTTCTGACAGCCTAGCCAGAGGGAACAAGTAGGCTCGAAGGGTAGAAGGAGAGTACTGAGTTACGAAAACAAACGGCTCAGGTAATGTAGAGTCAAGGTCGGGTCAAGGGGAATCACAATGCACGTTTGGCGCCTCCGTGACCCCCCAGGAAGAGGAGAGCTATTCTAATCCCCTTCCGAGAGCCAGTAAGCCCGAATGCTAAACGGATAGTACCGGGTTACTAAGACCGACAGATGAGCTCATGTAGAGTCAAGGTCGGATCAAGGGGACACATTGCACGTTTCGGCGCCTCCGTGACCCCCAGAAAGAGAACAGACGTCCATGAAGTCAGCAACAGATTGGCATTCGGATTCATTGACGGATTCGCCCGGAAAGGCGTCTCCTGCGATTTCGTTCAAATTCACACCATAGGCTCCCCGGGCTCTCAGCAATTCACTCCTAAAGTGATTTAGATCACCTTCACCCGTTCAACCGCTAGAGGTGAAAAAGTGAAATTCAATCGAAACGGCGTCTCATGCTATTTCAATTAAATTCACACCACAGGCTCCCCTTGCCCTCCAGAACTCATCCCTAAAGTGATTATGCGTAACATTCACCTGTTCACCCGCTTGAGGTGAAAAGTGAAGTTCACCTGAAACGGCGTCTCCTCCGATTTCGGTCAAATTCACACCATAGCGTCGTCGGGCCCTCAGCAATTCACCCCTAAAGTGATTGTACGCCACATTCACTCGTTCACCCGCTAGAGGTGACAAACTGAAATTCACCCGAAACAGAGTCACTTATTTTGCTCAAATTCCTACCATAGGCTCTCTGGTCCCTCAGCAACTCATCGCTAAAGTGATTTTCAGTCACATTCATCCGTTCACCCTCTAGAGGTGAAAAAGTGAAATTCAACCGAAGCGGCGTCTTCAGGGTCGGATTCAGCGACGGATTCACCCGAAATGGCGTCGCCTGCAATTTAGCACAAATTCACACCATGTGCTCCTCAGGCCCTCAGAAATTCACCCCTAGAGTGATTTTACGTCACATTCACCTGTTCACACGCTAGAGGTGAAATAGTGAAATTCACCCGAAACGGCATCTTCAGCGACGTGTTCGCCCAAAACGGCGTCTCCTGCGATTTAGGTTAACTTCACACCACATGCTCCTCGGGCCCTCAGCAATTCACACCTGAATTGATTTTACGTCAGATTTACCCGTTCATCCGCTAGATGTGAAAAATGAAATGCCGGAACGGCGTCTTCAGCGGTCGGATTCAGCGACAGATTCGCCCAAAATGGCGTCTCGCTGTGATTTAGCTAAAATTCAAACCATAGGCTCGTCGAGCCATTAGCAACTCACTTCTAAAGTGATTATACGTCACATTTACCCGTTCACCCACTAGAGGTGAAAAGTGAAATTCACTCGAAACAGCGTCTCCTGCAATTTAGCTCAAATTCACACAATATGCTCCATGGGCCCTCAGCAATTCACACCTGAATTGATTTTACGTCACATTGACCCGTTAACCCGCTAGAAGTGAAAAAGTGATATTCAACAGAAATGGTGTCTCCTCCGATTCTGCTCAAATTCACACCATATGCTCCTCGGGCCCTCAGCAATTCACCCCTAAAGTGATTATAGGTCACATTCACCCATTCACCCGCTGGAGGTGAAAAAGCGAAATCCACCCGAAAAACGGAGTCTCCTTCGATTTTGCTCGAATTTACACCATAGGCTCGTCGCGCCCCCAGCAACTCACCCCTAAATTTATTTTCCGTCACATTTACTCGTTCACCCGCCAGAGGTGAAAAAGTCAAATTCACATGAAACGGCGTCTCCTCTGATTTCGCTCAAATTCACACCAAAGGCTTTTCGGGCCCACAGCAACTCACCCCTAAAGTAATGATACGTCACAATTACCCGTTCATCTGCTAGAGGTGAAAATGTGAAATTCACCCGATTTGGCGCCTCCTGCGATTTAGCTTAAATTCACAACATATGCTCCTCGGGCCCTCAGTAACTCACACCTAAAATGATTTTATGTCACATTTACCCGTCATCCGCTAGAGGTGAAAAAGTAGGATTCACCCGAAACGTCGTCTTCAGCGGACGGATTCAGCGACGGATTCGCCCAAAATGGCGTCTCGCTGCGATTCAGCTAAAATTCACACCATATGCTCCTGGGGCCTTAAGCAATTTACCCCCAAACTTATCATACGTCACATTCACCCGTTCACCCGCTAGAGGTGAAAAATTGAAATTCACCCGAAACAGCATCTTCAGCGACGGATTCGCCCAAAATGGCGTCTCCAGCAATCTAGCTTAAATTCACACGATACGCTTCTCGGGACCTCAGTAGTTCACACCTAAAGTGATTTTACGTCACATTTACCCGTTCATCCACTAGAGGTGAAAAATTGAAATTCACCCGGAACGGTGTCTCCTCCGAGTTTCGCTCAAATTCACACCATAGGCTTGCCGGGCCCTCAGCAACTCACCCCTAAAGTGATGATACGTCACATTTACCCGTTCGTCCGCCAGATGTGAAAATGTAAAATTCACCCAAATTGGCGTCTCCTGCGATTTAGCTAAAATTCACACAATATGCTCCATGGGCCCTAAGCTATTCACACCTGAATTGATTTTACGTCACATTTACCCGTTCACCAACTAGAGGTGAAAAGTGAAATTCACCCAAAATGGCGTGAGCTCCGATTTCGCTCAAATTCACACCATGGACTCATCGGGCCCTCAGTAACTCACCCCTAAAGTGATTATACGTCACATTCACCCGTTCACCCGCTAGAAGTGAAAAAGTGAAATTCACCCAAAACGGCGTCTTCAGTGACAGGTTCAGCGACAGAGTCGCCCAAAATGGCGAATTTTTCACCTCTAGTGGATGAAAAAATGAAAAATCCCAACTTCACTTTTCACCTCTAGTGGGTGAACGGGTAATTGTGACGTATATTCACCTTAGATATGAGTTGCTAAGGGACCGAAGAGCCTATGGTAGGAATTTGAGCAAAATCGGAGCCGCCGTTTCGGGTGAATTTCACTTTTTCACCTCCAGTGGGTGAACGGGTGAATGTGACGTATAATTTTTCTAGGGGTAAGTTGGTTAGGGCATGGGGAGCCTATGGTGTGAATTTGAGCAAGATCGCAGGAGTCGCCGTTTCGGGTGAATTTCAGTTTTTCACCTCTAGCAGGTGAACGGGTGAATGTGACGTACAATCACTTTGGGGGCGAGTTGCTGGGGGCCCGAAGAGCCTAAAGTGTGAATTTGATCGAAATAGTAGGGGACTCCGTTTTGGTTAAATTTGACTTTTTCACCTCTAGTGGGTGAACGGGTGAATGTGAGGTAAAATAACTTTCGGGCTGAAATGCTGAGAGCCCGAGGAGCCTATGTTGTAAATTTGAGCGATATCGGAGGAGACACCGTTTCGCTTGAATTTCACTTTTTCACCTCGGTTGGGTGAACGGGTGAATGTGACGGAATATCACTTGAGGGGTGAGTTGCTGCGGGCCTGACAAGACTATGGTGTGAATTTGAGCGAAATAGCAGGAGAGTCCGGTCCGGGTGAGTTTCACTTTTTCATCTCTAGCGGGTGAACGGGTGAATGTGACGTATAAATACTCTGGGGGTGAATTGCTGAGGGCATGGGGAACCTATGGTGTGAATTTGAGCGAGATCGCAGGAGACGCCGTTTCGGGTGAATTCCAGTTTTTCACCTCTAGCGGGTGAACGGGTGAATGTGACGTACAATCACTGAAGGGATGAGTTGCTGAGGGCCCGAAGAGCCTATGGTGTGAATTTGAGCAAAATCGAGAGACGCTGTTCGGGGTTAATTTTATTTTTTCACCTCTAGCGGGTGAACAGATGAATGTGACGTATAAACATTTTAGGGGTGAGTTGCTGAGGGCCCGACGACGCTATGGTGTGAATTTGACCGAAATCGGAGGGGACGCCGTTTCAGGTAAATTTCACGTTTTCACCTCTAGCGGGTGAACGGGTGAATGTGACCTAAAATCACTTTAGGAGTGAATTGCTGATTGATTGATTGATTATTGGGTTTTAGGGGCGCGCCAACCTGCAAGGTCATATAGCGCCCATAACACTTCTCTGCAGTCAAAGCTTATAAATTTGTCTGTCTTTAGGGGAAAGTAAAGTCTCGTCTACAGTGAACTAATATTTACATTAAAGAGTGACTCTTTCACATCGTAGTTATGATTCTCACTGCACGGATGCATGGTCACAGATTCAAACAGGTTTACCGCGCCGGCAGGCGCTCGGCGCGGGGCGCCGGGGCATCACTTCCGGCGCCCACCCCGCGCCAACGGACCCAGGGGCCCGGGGGCGCGGGGGCAGCCTAGACGCCGGACCCAAGCCCGACGTCTAACGGAGGCCCTCCCCGTCGCTCCGAGACTTGAAAGGCCCCGGAGCGAAAGGGAGGACCCGCCAAATCGGCGCCAGGCGCCTATCAGCGCGGTTGACTACCACAACACACGCTTTTAACCAGGATCAAATATTATCGTAAAGTCAATGTCTCTAAGATAGGACAGCACCCGTTCAACCATACTGGAGTCACGGCCGATCAATTCTAAAAGTGTGGACTCCTGCCAGTGCACGCCAAAATGCAAAGACCTGCGTCTAGCATATTCCGGGCATGAGACCAGCACGTGTCGGACCGACAGGGGCGCCGCACATCGCTGACATTGTGGTCGAGGTTCGCCGCATAACAGATATCTGTGAGTGGCCAGCGTGTGGCCAGTCCGCAATCGACACAACGCCACCTCCTCACGGCGGTTAGGCCGCAGCGAGGATGGCCACTCACCGATCTCAGGTTTGATAACTTTCAACTTGTTATTTATTATATTATTCCATTGTTCTTGCCATACACTGCGAAGGTGGGTACATATATATGGGTACAAATCTCTAGCGGGGATTCGTTGCGCACGCCTGCAGGGCCTACGGGAAGCACGTCGGGCCGCTGCGTCTGCCACTTCATTCAATTGTATTCCAACATGACTTGGGATCCAGCAGAGTGTTACATACTTTCCCAGTCTGGCAAGGCGAGTTAAGCGCAGGACAATGTTTAAAACAAGTCCATCACTTGGGTTGAAACCACTCACAGCTTGAATGCTGCTAAGGCTATCGGTGAAAATAACGTATTTCGTGGCATCACTAACTTCGATAAAGCATAGAGCCTTATCCAAGGCGGTGAGTTCAGAGGTGAAAACCGATGCAAAAGATGAAAGTGAGAAATTTCTTGTTACTGTATCCGTAACAAAAGCGCATCCCACTCCAATATCAGTTTTTGATCCGTCAGTGTAGAACGACACATGATCTGCATACTGTGCAATGTGTTCGAGCGCCAATTGTTTAAATTCAGTAGGGATAGTATCGGATTTGGTTTTCCCTGCGAGAGTCATGTCGGTTTTTGGGCAGATAAGTTCCCAAGGAGGGATGTCTGAAAGCTCGCTATGAGTCACAACACTCGGCTGGATACCACTTTCGGCCGAGAAACGTTGGACGCGTACGCCCAGTGGGATTCCTCTTTGCACGTTCACAAACAGCCGTAGCATGTTCCGCGAAAAAACTGCGTTATATGTTGGGTGTGACGGAGACTGAGCCAGCTTACAGGCGTAACGCTGCCCGAGCAGGCGCCGTCGCAATGCGAGAGGTGGTTCATTTGCTTCCACCAACAAGCTGGAGCACGGTGTTGTCCTAAACGCACCTGTGGCCACTCGGAGTGCACTATGGTGAATCGTATCTAAACAGCGTTTAGCTGATTCCGACGCAGAATCGTATACAAAACAGGCGTAATCCATCTTGGAACGAACAAGAGACCGATAGAGAATGAAAAGTGTCTTCCTGTCCGCTCCGTACGATAGACGAGATGCACATTTCAAGGCATTCAATGATTTAAAACACTTGTCACGTATATTCCTAATGTGTGCGTTGTATGTCAGCCGTTTATCAAACGTTACTCCGAGAAACTTTGCTGTCGGTTGGAAAGTGATAGTTTTACCGCGCAACGATACCATAGGTTCCGGACAGGTCCTGCGCCTGCGACAGAAATGAACACCAGCGGTTTTTTCGGTCGAAAAATATAATCCATTTTTACTACTCCAGCGTTCCAGATGGTTCACGGCCAGCTGGAGCTGACGGGAAAGTGCCGGCGTTGTTGAAGCCTTTGCCCATACTGCGATGTCGTCCACGAAAATGGATGCCTGAATGGAAGGTGGGAGTGAATGTGTGACGTCATTTATGGCCAGAGCGAAGAGGCAGATACTAGAGACGCTCCCCTGCGGAATGCCTTCTTCTTGATAAAAGGTGTTTGAGTATGTACCACCTACTCTGACACGGAACGTCCTATCAGTCAAAAAATGTTTCATAAAGAACCCCATCTGACCTCTGATACCACACTTATGCAACTTTAAAAGGATACCATGTCGCCACGCTGTATCATAAGCGGCAATGGCGTCAAAGAAGACGGCTCCCAGGTGACGCCTCTCTTTAAATGCAATTCGCACTGAGGTGTCAAGTGATACCAAGTGGTCCACCGTACTGCGGCCTCTACGAAACCCACACTGGTTGTTATTGATGATGCCCCGGCTTTCCAAATACCAAACGAGTCTTACATTCACCATTTTTTCGAACAACTTGCACATGCACGAGGTAAGCGAGATCGGCCTAAAGTGCAAAGGGTCCAATCCAGATTTACCAGGTTTAAGGATTGGTATCACTATAGCCTCCCGCCACGCCGGTATAAATTCGCCGGACTCCCACATCATATTGAATGAGGCCAGCAGTACCCTGAGTGCGCTCTGCGATAGTGCTTTAAACATATCATTGTGAATTAAATCCGGGCCCTCGGCCACAGGGTGGAGCCCACGAATGGCTGCCGCTAGCTCATGCAAGGTAAAGGGCTTATTGTATGACAGTGTGCTGGTGGTTCCAAAATGTATACTTTTCTGTTCAGCTAGGGTTTTATATCGCATAAATGAGACATCCTCCCTAACTGAACTACAGCGCTGTGCAATCGCATTTCCTATACAGTCGGCTACTTCTGTTGGATTGAATATATTCCTACCACCAATCTGCAGAGTTGGTAGTGGTGTGGAGACCGACCTACCTTCGATACGGCGGATTTGACCAAACACTTGAGACAATGGCGTAAATCGATTCAGTTTACCTACGTATTCTCTCCAACATTTTCTCTTAGCTTGTTTTATTGTGCGCCTGCAGGCGGCTCGAGATTTCCGATACATATTTAAGTTTTGCTGAGTGGAATTTCGTTTAAACTGTCTGTGAGCGCGCCGCCGCTCTCGGACAGCGTCACGGCATTCCATGCTCCACCACGGTACCGGTGGTCGCCGAGGGTTTTTTGATGTTCGCGGTATAGAAGCATAAGCAGCGTCTCGGAGGATAGCTGTAAATTGGTCGACTGTGAACGGTGTTTGGGTTGAAAAGGTTTCCAAATAGTCATCCACGAGGGAGCTAAATAAGGACATATCAGCATTTTTCATCTTCCAACGTTGCGGTCTCGTGCCTAAAACAGATGTGTTGTCACAAGTCACTAAAACAGGGAAATGGTCACTTCCCATGGGGTCACTGCACACAGCCCAGCTAAACAGAGCAGATAGCTCTGGGCTGCAAAGGCTAAGATCCAATGCCGATTCCCGACCGGATGGAATAGTAAGATGTGTTGGTGCTCCGGTGTTTAAAATACAAAGGCTCACACCCTGGATAAAATGATCGAGGTGCCGACCCCGAGAGTTAATATCTTCACACCCCCCAAGCGGTGTGGTGAGCATTAAAGTCTCCCAAGAGAAGGATGGGCGGTGGTAGCTCAGATATAAGCAAATTTAGTTCACGAGTGGGCATGTCTACCCCAGGGGGTAGGTATATAGAGCAGAGCGAAATCTGCCTTCGAGCGATATATATACGTGCTGCCACGGCTTGCAGCCGTGTTTGGAGTGATATTTGCTTTGCTGGTATATAATTATTGATTGCGAGAAGAACACCACCGTGGGCGACTGGGTTACGTTGTAAATCCTTTCGAAATATTGAAAAACCTGTAAGGGAGAAAGGGATCTCAGCTGAGAGTTTAGTTTCTTGCAGGCATATAGCTGCCAGTCCCCTGGGTCTCATAAAAGCCTGGAGATCCCCGGCGCTAGTGCGAATTCCACGACAGTTCCACTGCAGAAACGTGTTAATGATGGGGGTGGAAGTTAGGGTGAGCGCCTACCAGAGCAGCTACTTGCTATTTCCAGTATGGGCCTCCTTGCCCATAGGTTTTCTTTGGGGGCGCAGAGGGCACCCCACTTTGCCTGGGTCGAGACGTTGCCCCAGGCCTAGATGTCCCTATTGATGCTGCTCGGGCTTTAGAAGGTTGTGGCTGGCCTGGAGGAGTCCCGGATGCCACACGTTTGGTGGGAGATCTTCCCCTAGTGCTATCCTCCCTCCGTGACCCCTCAAACTGCTTCCTGACAGCCGCAACCGACGTCGGCGGCGGTGGGGGTGGCGGAGGTGGCTGATTATCGGACAGAGGAGAAAAGGCAGGAGTAGAGGGCTGACCGTCAACAGAGATTTCAACGGGGGGCTGGACTGGGGACGGCAGTTGACGTCGCTTCCCACCCCTGCCCACCGTCGTCCAGCCCTCAGTCGCAGAAGGGGGGTCAGGCTCCGGTGTCGCCAAGGGCACCCTTTGCCTCGGAGCGGCGGGAGTCTCAGACGGGGTGTTGGGGGCAGGAGTGGTCCCCTGCTCTCCGCCCCCACCCCAGCCGGGGCCACGGGCGGCGGGGGAGGGGCGGGAGGGATGGGTGGAGGAGGTGCCGCCTCCGGCTGTGATGTCGGGGCGGCGGGCTGGCCAGAAATGACCAGCCCTATCCTCCCTGCCAGGCGGATAAAGTCCGCCAGGGTCAGGGAACGGATGACCTCCTCCGGGGTCATCCGCGGTGTCGGCGTCCTTGAAGACGCCGCTACGGTGGGTGCTGTACTACGTACTGCCTCTGCATAAGAATTCCGAGGGTGGGAGGCCTCGTAGGTATCCTTTGCAGCTCTGAATGGGATGCGCTTTGTAACCATAATGGAAAGTATTTCTTTTTCTGTCTTCATACGTGGACAATTTTTGTCGCCTGCTGAATGGGGTCCCTCACAGTTTATGCAAAACAGTTCTCGTGCATCGCATTCCCTTCCATCGTGCTCGCTTGTTCCGCATCGTTCACACACTTTCTTTCCTTTGCAGAATTTGGCTGTGTGTCCGTAGCGCTGGCAGGAGAAGCATCGCATTGGGTTGGGGACATAGGGTCTAACTCGGACTTTAACATAACCTACATTCACATCTGTTGGTAGGTCCACACCATCGAACGTCAATATCAAAGTATCTGTCTCCTCAAGGATCCCTCCTACTTTTCGTCGTACTCTCCTCGCTTCCACTACCCCGCTTTCCGTGAGTCCATCTACTATCTCCTCTTCAGAAACTCCTTTCAGATCAAAACATGTAATGACACCCTTTGAAAAGTTCTTAGTCTTGTGTGGTACGATAGTGACATACACAGTTACTACTTTCCTCTGGCCAGCCTCTCGCTTTGTGTATCTGAGTTCGGTTATATCAAGTGCACGCTGTGCGTCTGCAGAACTACTGAGCTCCACCTCCAGGACACCGTCCCGAAGGCAGCTACATCGCATCACCTTACCCAGTCGGTCGCATGCCTCCTTGCGTTGGAACGGTGAAAGTGACGATAGGGTGGAGTCCACACCCCGAATCATCACAACTCGTGGATGGGAGGGCTTCGGAGTGACCCTTTGAGAGCCGGCAGTTTCGTTCTCACCACCCCGATGGGGGAGGGGAGGGGAAGGGTTTGCGGTGTTGAGTGTATCCATGAGAAAGTTATTAAATTCAGCCAGTCACGTGCGCCCCCCTTCCGACGAGGGTGCTACGAGGCGAGACGACGCACGGGCTGGCTATACGGGGGAAACGCCGCCGTTACAGAGGGGGGAGAGAGACTCACCAAACCCCCCTGCCCCGACGACGGTCCCCCCTTGCACCTAGCCTAGACGACCCCGGGCGGGGCCTGACACCCCACCCTCCCCGGGTGAAGTTGGGACCTCACCCAAGGAGGGAGGGGCAGCCGAGCCCCACCAAAGGCCGACAGACTTTTACAATGCTGCTTCTCTTGTCGATGCCCTCAAGAGTTCCCCGCCCTTGCGGAAATCCAGACCAAAGTAGAGTGTTGCTAGAGGACGACGAACGAACACAGCGCCTCCCTCAGCTCAGCTACCAGGACTCCTTCATCCCGGGGTACGAGTCGGTGCGCAGCTCACCTTAAAAGACAGGCGCCCTCGCACGGCCTCATCGGAGCAGGCGACTACCACCTGCTCGTCACAACTGATTCCCGGCTGGTCCGAGAGAAGCGAGCCCCCGGCCCCGCAGGGCCGGCGATTAGAGGGATCCAATCGCCAGCCACACGAGCCGGAGGCCCACATACACCCAGACCATCCAGGAATCATAGGCACGTGCAAGGACGCCCATGATACTGGGATAATGTGGGTAACTGGGAAGTTATGAGTTGGAAAAGGAAGAGGGTCGGTCTGTGCTGTCCAGCCCAGACACGCGCCGCATGCGACCGAGGTGCCCACACTCAAGACGAGCAAGAGTGCACACACCCCCGCCACCCACGGAGACACGCCGGGCCAGACAACGCAGACAGTGGGCAGGAGGGGTGTTTAGGAGTGGACAGAAAGGATACGGGTGGAAAGGCATGGAGAGACAAGGAAATAAGGAAAGAAGAGGAAAAGGAACAAGGAGTTGGTGGGATTTGAATTTAGGAAGGCAAGAAAGGATGAGGATGGCAGTTTCGATTTAGCCTCTCGCCCGAAGGCGGGAGGCGAAACCCATCCTGCCAACTGGGGTCGCGGGTGTCGTCACATCCCGTACCCAATTATCCATGTGCCGGACCAGTCAGCAGGTGCCAACTAGTCCAGCAGATGAAAATCGGTCCCCTGCGGGGACAGTGGGCAGGAGAGGTGTTTAGGAGTGGACAGAAAGGATACGGGTGGAAAGACATGGAGAGATAAGGAAATAAGGAAAGAAGAGGAAAAGGAACAAGGAGTTGGTGGGATTTGAATTTAGGAAGGCCAAGATAGGATGAGGATGGCAGTTTCGATTTGGCCTCTCGCCCAAAGACGAGGGGCGAAACCCATCCTGCCAACTGGGGTCGCGGGTGTCGTCACATCCCGTGCCCAATTATCCATGTGCCGGACCAGTCAGCAGGTGCCAACAAGTCCAGCAGATGAAAATCGGTCCCCTGCGGGGAGAGTGAATTGCTGAGAGCCCGAGGAGCCTATGGTGTGAATTTGAACGAAACCGCAGGAGAAGCCTCCCCGGGCGAATCCGTCCCTGAATCCGAATGCCAATCTGTCGCTGACTTCATGGAATGAAAAAATTAAAAAATTCAGCATATTTTTTTCATGAAAAAATTCAGCATAAATTTCTCATTTGGCTTTGCGGACGATGCCGAGTTACAAATGTTTCTTTTGACTATTCCAGCCAACTTCAATATTTCGGTCTAGCTTCTTTGACATCAAGGAGGTTACAATACGATCTCTTATTCATTAGAAATCTGTACAAGCACAAAATTGACTCGTCTTATCTCCTTGAATCATTTCCATTGGCTGCTCCTTCCCGATTGTTGCGGAACCCAGTGGTATTCCATGTTCCTTATGCCAGGGTAAATACTGTAAAAGCAAGTATGTTCGTTCGGATACCTAGGCTTTATAATTATTTCAATAATACCCATAGAGAAGCGGACATTTGGCATTGCTCTGCATATCAGTTCCGTAAGCATGTTATTTTGTACTCTCTCACTACTGTCTAGTCACGCCGACCTGGCGGGGTTCGAAACGTTTTGATGGTAAACGATATGTCCTTATATTTTATATCTTTATATGTATGTTCGTATTTTTATATATTTTAGTATATTTTCTTTTTATATATTTTATAGTTTCTAAATGTTTTAGATCTTAAACTGTTCCATGTTTTTTTACAAGCTCTTGGGCTTTTTATACGCTGTGACGTCGGGTAATAGGGGCTTTTTGATGAACACTGACCGATCATTTTTATACTTTTACTTGTATGTGTAAAGATGTGTATGCGATTATGTAGAACTATGACCTATTTCTCTCACCAAGCAGCGAATGCTAGCTCACATTTTATCGCTTGACTTCATCTGTGAATGGGACTTAATTGAACCCGTTGATGATTGTTCAATACAAACAAACAAACAAACAAACAGACGTCTGTTCTCTTCCTGGGGGTCACGGAGGCGCCAAAACGTGCATTGCGATTCCCCTTGACTCGACCTTGACTCTACATGACCTGAGCCGTCTGTTTTCGTAACTCAGTACTATCCTTCTAGCCTTCGAGCCTACTTGCTCCCTCTGGCTAGGCTGTCAGAAAATTGCGATTGTGTAAGAAAATTACGCAATCGAATACCAAATCGATTGGTCCCACAGTTGACGTTCCCGGTGGGTTCTAAGTTAATGGGATTTGATGCATTGATCCCCTCTCTTACCTCGAAGATCATCAGCCACCAGCAGCTAGGTTTGAATTAGTGCCAACAAACGTTCCCACTATTCTTTCCATTATCCAAAACTTAGACCCAAATTCAGCAGTATCTGACTGTATAACACCAAAGATTCTGAAAGCAATTTCTGTTACCGTAGCCCCGTACCTCAATCATGCATTCAATCTTTGCCTGACTGAAGGTGTCTTCCCGTCAATACTAAAAAAGGCAGTTGTTATCCCAATTCACAAGTCAGGAGACAAGTTTACATTTAACAACTATCGCCCAATCAGTCTCTTGAGTATATTATCAAAAGTTCTGGAAAAAATAATATATTACCAACTGTCCAGCTTCATTAATACTGAGAATATCCTGTATGATAATCAATTTGGGTTTCGCCAGCACCACAGTTCTTACATGCCTGTTTCACTTTTACAGGAGCATATAACCTCAGCCCTGGAACGCAAGGAAATCAGTGCCGCCATATATCTTGATTATGCGAAAGCGTTCGACACGGTCAACCATCACATCTTGCTAAAGAAACTAGAAAAATATGGATGTAATGATGTTGCTCTTAGTTTATTTCAAAGTTATCTCCTAAATCGCACTCAACTAGTGAAATATAATGACACACTCTCCCCCACAGCACAAACAATTACTCATGGAGTTCCACAGGGTTCTATTCTGGGTCCATTATTGTTTTTGATTTATATAAATGACCTGCACCTCACCTGTCCAGGAACTTATTTCCAATTTGCAGATGATACTGTAGTAGTATTTACAGAAAAAGACCATGGAAGACTCCAAAATACCATTGCGCTCAATCTCCCAAAACTGGAATTGTGGCTCACATCAAATCGCATCACTCTGAATGCAAAAAGACTACATATCAACTATTTACTAACCAAATAGAAACAGCAACATTGAATATTAAAATTAAAAATGAAGTAATAAAGAGACAGTCTGCAACTAAATATCTGGGAATTTGGATAGATGACAAATTTAAATGGAATACTCAAATCAGAACAGTAGAAAATTCTGTCTCACAAAAGATAGGCATGATTGGCAGGGCCAAACCTTTTTTGAAAAACAATCACCTTCTACTGTTATATAATTCACTTGTACTTCCCCATTTTTTGTATGGAATCCAGGCTTGGGGAGTAACCTATGAAACAAAATTAAACAAGCTAAAAGTACTACAAAAGAAAATCGTTAGAATCATAGACTCAGCGGACTTCCTTGCTCCCTCTAGTCCAATATTTAAAAAATATAACATACTTAAATTGCCTGACCTAATAAAGCTTCACCAGATGAGTGTCCTCCATAGTTTCTTAAACCATACACTCCCAAATCCTCTAGCTCGCAAATTTACTCTAGGAGCCCAAAACAGAAATAGAACAGCCAGACAAGCTAAACATTTCGAGGTCCCTTTTGCAGCATACAACTACAGAACGTTTTCAATATTTATATCAGCTCCAAAGATCTGGAATGCCAATCTTGCACCCAAAATCAGAAATATTGAAGATATCCCTCGCAGCAAAGTAGCGTTCAAAAAAGTGGTAAAAAAGATGTTCCTTGATGGTTATTGATTAATTAGATGAATTTTAGTTCGCAATAATCGCACTATGTGGATTTCTTCTTTCCCTGCCGTTTTTTTCCTGCCCCAAAAAAGTTTACAGATCCCGATCACTTTCGTTGGTCGGTCTCACCGTAGGTGTCATCTCATATATACCACTGTGTCTGGTCCAATCTACTTATTTTTAGGGTATAACTGTTCCGAATTTTCATCAGCAAGGCTTCAGAAATGTCCCGTCTCTTACTTGCCTTGCAAAGGCATTATCGTATATAATTCCGGATTGAAATCACTTAATGTAAAACAAATTAAGTAGCATGTCCAAAAATATAAATACCCCGTAAAAACGAGATGAGAGCGAGAGCCAGGCACCAATTATTTGTGGTTCGCACCAATTCTAACATCAAGGGGTTAACGAAAAACGTTAACGTGGGTCGCGCACGGGCTCTTTGATAGCCTTACCGTCTCATTGTTAACTGCACCGCGCTCATCACTCGGAGACCCCTCGACCTATCTTCTCTGTGCTTGGTCTCTCTTTCTCTCTCTCTCTCTCTCTCTCTCTCTCTCTCTCTCTCTCTCTCTCTCTCTCTCTCTCTCGCTCTCTTTCTCTCTCTAACGAAGAAACCTTCATCTTCAAGGAGAAGCTGCTGGCACCGGAGCGGCGCTTCCTGGATGAGGGCCGCAGCTGTTGGCCAGCAACATGGAGGCGCTCACCGGGAGCTGCTGGCGTTGAGTCGATGGCGGCGTCTGCGGCCCGTCCTGCGGGGCGGAGGCGAGCCGGAGGGAGCAAGGGGCGCTGCCCAGACGGAGTGCGGCGCAGACGGCTTGAGGAGCTGGCTGTGCGGCTGCGCGATGATGATCCGCGCACTCTTCTACCACTGGCTGGGGAGCCGTCTACTGTGCGCTGAGGTACCACCAACAGCCATTCAAAGACCGCAGGGGACCAGGTGCGTCTGCTGGAGAGATAGCGGCTCGGCTCGGAGCGAGGTCGGCACGCGAGTGGGAAGGCATGTGCAAAGTGGTGCGGTATAATTATTTAGGTTGAATGTGCTGTTGTTTATGGCAGAGAAAAAGCACTTCGCATATCGTGTGATGGAATCCGATCTCCTAGCATTGCTCAGTGTCGCGGGGCGTCGTCGCGGACTTTGGAGTGGAGGAGGGGCGGGGGGCGACCCTGTGATGGAAACCTATGTCTATCCACCTCTATGTTCGGTCGGTTTGATACTGAAGCGCAATCTTTAGTCATATTAAACAGGAACGCAGCCTGATTAAAATAGCAAAAGGGAACATATTGTCCTAAAATTAGACACTTTCACCGGCACCCACGAGCCCTTCTCTAGTTTTGTAAGAGTGTTAGGTATCTGGCCTCCCAGGTCCTTGGTTGCTGACGCCTTGGTCAGATGAGTTTGATAAAGGTACTGGCTCGATCAGCACATTGGGAAACAGGAACGCTATTTTCGGATTGTCGGCTCCAATGTCACAATGTGGAGTAAGGTTGACCTGGCACTGCTAAACGGTGGTAATCTATGCTATCTATGTTATGTTAAACGGTATCTATCTATGTACGGGGACGGCGCGTCCGGGACATATCCGACATCTCGGGCGTCGGGGCGAGTGGCGGGGGCCGGACTTTTGCGGAGGACCGGGGGACTGGGGACGGTGGGGCGGGCCTGACGTCGCTTGTTCCGGCGGGGGAGGCTGACGTCTCTGGTGCCGACATCGCGGCGGCTCGTCCATGGTGCCTGTATGGGCCTCACGGGCCGTGACTCCATGTGTCTTGTTTTGGCCTCATATAGACATCTGTCAACCGTGAACAATCTAGCTCGTCTAAAAAAATGCACAAACATTACATTGAAAAAAAAACCTTAAAATTAACTCTGAACGTAATTAATGTCATGCTTCTCCGCGTCTCGGCCATGTGTGACGGGAGTCTTCATCCCGATGTCGAGGCGGTTGCCGCGTGTGTGGGGGCGATCGCTGTGCCCAGGCGTGGACGCTTGTTTTCGGGCGAGGCGGGTGCGTCGACGTTGTGTCTGGTGGCAGGTGGCGCCACCCAGAGTGGGACCGGTGGTGGCGCCACCCAGAGTGGGACCGGTGGTGGCGCCACCTGGGACATGACCGGCAGGCCATGCCGCGATGGTATTTCATCGACTTGCCTCTTGTGTTTCGTATGAAGTCGGCCGGAATTAAGTGTATCCTGAATTTTCTGTTCTCAAAGATAATATTTGCAATATTTTCCTCTGGACGCATGTGACCGCAATGCTCCAGTATCTGTATTACATGTCAACATTAGTGGTTTGTTGATCTGATGGCATACTGTCATGCTGCTTGTTATATGTATCTCAAGGACATTTCACGTGCTACATCCACTGCCTTTGCCTCGAAATAAACAGCCTCTCCTTCCATCTCTTCACAAACGCTATCCTCACAACCTTGTTGCCCAAACGCCGTCCGTTTCGTTGCGCCCCCAACGCTGGCTCATCCGCGTCCTGATGCTCGCGCCCGCCGCGCCGTCCGCGTCATCTCGCCGCCGCCGCCGTCCCCTCGCCCCCCGACGCCGCCGCCGTCCCCTCCCCTCCCCCTGACGCCGCTGCCGTCGATTTCGCAGTGGACTCTGGAGTAGGTCGCGTCGGAGTCGCGCTGTACTTTGCGTCCCGCGTTCCCCCGCCTAAAATATAACTCCGTTATTTCCCACGCAGTGTCGGTCCATATTCGCGAGCGCGCCCCCTGCGCATCTAATCCTATCCCTGGTCGTTTTTTTCATCACCCTCCCCTGAGCTGGCTCGCCCCCTCATATTATGGAGGATTATGTGCGTGCTTCTCATGTTCTGTTCTGTTCCAATACACGTGTATGTATGGCTTCAAACAGATTTTACGCCACCGTAGTTAAGCCCTCCTAATAACACAGCAATATTGTCACTATGTTGTGAAAATGTTACGTATATATTGTGACAACATTGTCCAACAATGTTGCCGGAATATTTTTGTGGACACGGGACAATGCTGTGACTATATGTCAAGACAACATTACGGGAAGTCAAATGCTGGTATAATTCTTGTATTTAATATAAAATCCCCACAAAAACATGTTTTTATGGTATTATTGTTACGCAAGAGTTTCCAAACACTCCTGTCTCCTTTGCCAGACAAATGATTCCTTGCCATAATGCCTTATTGTGATAGCAATGTTGCAAAATATTGCAACAATGTTATTTGGGGCATTATTGCTTGGTAAATATTGCTACAACATTGTTGCAATATTATGGCAATATGGTTAACATATTGTTTTGTTTTTGTGACAATGTTGTTAAAAAAATTGCCTCGTTTTTGCTACAATGTTGTGGATATCTTGCGGATATGTTGTGTAGATGTTGATATGACAACATACCTACCTCCAACATTAGTTTTTAATATAGCTGTAATATTGCTTCCTAATATCGTGGGAATGTCCACTTTACTGATCGTAGTCACATTTGTTCGAGTCCGTCAGGAAGAAGGCTGGAGTTTCCGTTGAGCAGTTTATTACAGTCGGACGATATGAATACATTGCGGCCGGCCAGTACTGCTGGCAGACGACCCGACCCGTAAGGCATTGAGTAATTTATTGCAGTCGGACGATGTGAACACACGGGGCCAGCCAGTGCCGCGAGCAAACAGCCCGACCCATGTTATAATCCCGTTTTGCTCTGCGGCTTTGTCTCGCGCGCACATAAATACTCAGTGCAGTAGCAGGCTGTATTAGGCCCGACTCCCGAGCACCGACTGCTGTGGCCACAAGCATGCAAACACACACCGGCCACGGTCACCGCCGCCGGCCAAGCCCGGCAGGGGCAGCGCAAGCACGCCGGCCGGCGGGGGATCACAACATCTCCCCCCGACGATTGCTGCATATAATTAACATGAACCTCTTGATGGGACCAAACGCAGCAGCAACTCGTCTTCACACACATATGCGAATAGTTTGAAACACACTAATCATACGAGCGGTCGTTCCAGCGGACCTGGAGGCGCTGGGGCAGCCGACGGGCGCGTAGGCTGGATCTGTCTGGCTGGCCTGGGCCGAAGCTGTGCCTGTTGTAGCGACACCACACGCTCCATCATTGGTTGGAGTCGCTCCTCCCGCTCCGCCGATAGCTGCACCTGTTGCAGCAAAAGCTGAGAGAGTTTCTCCACATCAACCATATTAGCACTGAAGCGCAGAACAAGAGGAGCGAAAACTAAACACTAACAATTCACGACCGTGCCATGTTATAATCCCGTCATGCTTTGCAGCTTCGTCTCGCGCACACTTAAATGCTCTGTGCAGTAGCACGCTGTATTAGGCTCGACTCCCGAGCACCGACTGCCGTGACCACATGCATGCACACCGGTCACCGTGTCAAGCCCGGCAGGGGCAGCGTAAGCACAACGGCCGGCGGGGATCACAACAATGAGGCGTTGAGCAGTTTATCGCAGTCGGACGATGTGTACACACGCACCCGGCTAGTGCCACGTACAGACTACCTGACCTGTGAGGCGGGTCAGGCCACGGTTAATGCCATGACGTCACGCTTGACATGCCATCTCATTGGTTGGCGCCGGTCCGGTGACATGGTCGGTGCGGAACACCGAGTGTTGCGAATATACAGAACCCGCACAACGTTATGAGATAAGGCGTGTGACCAAACCAAACAGTGACAAAAATAGAAGAATTAGCCGGTGGAAAAATTAAATTAGTCGGCGGAAGGTCTCGCAGCTTTGAGGGAGACACACTTTCACCAGGGCTTGTCGGTGTTGGATTGTGGCGCAACTGTCCTTTATTTTCCATCCCCATCATCTCTGACAGTCCAGATGAAATTATCGAGTGCACTCAACTTCCATTGTTACAATGTTCCCGCTACAACATTGTCACTAGGTTATTTCGAAATTTTGCTGCAATATTGTTTTCACACCATCGTCACAAACATTGTTTTCATAACATCGCCGCAATGACAACAAAATATGCGTTGCTGGACCCACAATATACCGCCTAAATTTTCAAACGTCGCACCCAGAACTGAATGTCTCGCTGCACTAGTTTTATTATAACATAAGTATGCCAATATATTGTTTTTTGAATATTGTTACAATAATGTTGTCACAATATTGCTGCAAAGTTGCTGTGGAAACATTGTCACAATGTTGCACTAACAATGTTTTTTATCGTTTTTATTCGATATTGAGGGACTGCTTGGAACACTGGATCAAACATGACTATGCCGAATTTCAAAACATGCATTTTCTTCACAAATACCTCTTGGTTGTATCAACAACATTGTAGAAACATTTATACAATATTGCCGCCCCTACGTTGAGTTCAGGCGTTCTGAGCACCTTGTTTGGTTGTATCTACAATGTAGGCAATATATTGAGACAATATTACACCCACAATTGTTTTGCCCACAATATTGTGACAATGTTAAAGCAAATGTTGTGATGACAATATTGTTTAGACAAGATATTCACGATCATTGTCACAATGTTGTGTGCTACTAGGGCCATGCCAGTTCTCGGAGCCGTCCCGGCCCGCTAGAGATGGAATCGTGGGTCACCGCTATTGATGACCTCCACAATCGGCCCCCGAAGAGTCCACCAAGTTACCACCACTATCATCGATCCTGCACACAGCACGTCGTCCCGGAGCCGTACGGGTCGTCCCCTGTGAGGTTTGCGCTAAGTAGTGCACGGACTTCTCAGGACGCCAGTAAAGTAAAGAAAAAGTAAAGAATATCCGCCAACCCATCTTTAACCGGAGCCAACCCGTCTTCCACAGCAGTGCCCTAGCTTGGTCCGTTGAAGGAGATGTGACAGGGCCACGCCGCCACAGACCACGTTGCGAGGTCTGTGGCGGCAATCCGGCCTTCGCGGCAGCAGACGAGGCAGCGCGCCGCAAGGCACGCCGGGTCCGCGCACTGCTGACATTGGCGGGAGGGAAGACGGCCGATGCGGTACAGGTACTGTCTGGAGAGCCCCCAGTGACCTGTCCTCAGCTGGTGCACGTTGAAGACGTCTTCCCGGCTCTCGGTGAGGACCGGCGTCGGCATCCGGTCCCCCATGATGCGCCTGAACAGGCTGTCCGACCAGCAGCATGGCCAGGCCCTGGAGGCGGCGCGGTCGACAGCTCGGGTGAGGCTGCCCAATGAAGGAACGTATCTTGTCCCCTGGCCACAGCTTGGAGGCGAAGGTGCCACACCGACGCGCCCAACGTGGTCTGCTAGGCGCCGGCGCCGCTCGCAAGATTCGACAGGGCAGCCTCGGAGTCCGTGCAGAGGACGATGGGGCACTCAGCTGGGGCGCTCCCCATCTCCAGCAGCTTCTCCAGCGCCGCTCGGATGGCGACGAGCTCGGCGCCCGTGCTGCTGCACAGCCTCCCGGCCGAGGAGGTGACCAGGTGCTCATCCCCAGAGGGGAGCACAATGAGGGCCCTCCTCCGCCGGCACTCACTCCTCCTTCCGCAGAGCCGTCACTCCAGACACAGGTGGCCTGGTCTGGCAGGGTGGACAGGTGCTCCTCCGCGGCGGCACGGCGCCGCACATCCGGCACCCCTCGCAGGGCGTCCGGGCCGACATCCAGGCGGATGTGGACGCGAGTCTTATCCACCCAAAGGGGGATGGTGACGTGCAGCCTTGCTTCGATGGGAACGTCGGACGCCCCCGCTCTCTCCAGCGCCCTCGCACCAACAGCCCGCCAGCCGGTGGTGGTGATCAGGCGCTGAGGGGCGGTAGACTCCGCCGTCACGAGGAGTGGGTCGTCCTTTCGTTTCGTAGGGCTCGGGCCGAACCTGCCAGTCTTGCTGCTAGCACCTGACGACGCACCCTGATAGCCGTGAGGCCCGCTTCTGCCAGCAGCGAGTGTGTATTGGGGTTTATAGGGCGCCTTCAGCGTCTAGGCTATATCGCAGCCAGCAGCGAGTGACGAAGGGTGCTGACAGGGCATCCGGTGATGGCTCGGGCGCAGGCCCTGAGTTCGCACTCAGGAGCTCCACGTGTGACTCCGACGCAGCGGGCAGCCATGCAGCGGCGGCGTACTCCATGGCGCCGCGCACGTAGCCGCTAGCCACAGTGCGAAGTTGTGGCTCTCTAAGCCCCCAGGAGCGGCCCGCCATCCTACGTAGCTGAGCGATGCGGGGCTTTTCTTTCTTGCGAAGGTTGAGGCAATGTTCCCCGAAGTGAAGCTGCCTGTCGAAGGTCACACCGAGGAGCTTCAGATGCTGCCCACCTCTGACGTCAGCGCCGTCCACCTTGATGGAGAGGTTCTGAGCGTCCTGGTAGCGCTGGGACAGAACGAGCACCTGCGTCTTGGATCCCGCGATGGTCATCTTCCAGTCCCGAGCCCACTTGACCATGGTGTCAGCAGCCTGTTGGGCGCGCTCTCTGGCGAGGTCGACGGTGCACCCCGTGCTCAATGTAGCCGTATCGTCGGCGTACATGTACACAGGGGTGCTCGGAACGGGCCCCACTGGTTCCACCAGGTGCGCCGCCCAGAGGGTGAACAGGGTCGGCGCGAGGACCGACCCCTGCGGTAGCCCGGCGCGGAAGATGCGGCCGGAGCTGCGCACCCCGTTCACCTCCGCGCAGGCGCGGCGGTCGCGCAGGAACTGGAAGACCCAGGAGGCCATACACTTGGGGAGGTGGCACAACATCTTGAGCAGTAACATCCGGTAATCGATCTTGTCATAACTGCGGGAGAAAGCATAGGCGACGAGGACGAACCTGGCGGCAGTTTTGCCGTCTGACGGGCGGTCTCGCGGCCTCGGGAGGTTAAACCCGTCTTGGAATTCTTGGGTGAGTCGTCCCAGGTTCTCTTCAGCGGATCGGCCGCGCTTGAAGCCGACCTGTTCCTCTGGGATTGTCCTGTCCCTCTCCCGCAGGTGGGTTAGCCTCGCTCCGACCATCCGCTCGGCCAGCTTCGCGATGTCGCTGGTAAGTGAAATGGGCCCGAAACTGGAGACGTCTTGTGGGTTCTTCCCTGCTTTCAAGATCGGTATGATGGTCGCCCTCCTATATGCATTAGACACCACTGAGGTGCGCCACGGGCAGTTGATGAGGTGCAGGAGGGCATCCTGGGCTGCTGGTCCCAGGTACCGAAGGTGCTCCGTGCACACGTTATCGGGATCGGGCGCTTTCCTGGACCTCATCCTCTTAATCTGGTCCAGCATCTCATCTCTGCTAAAAGGCTGGCAGGAGCTGTCACAGGGGCATGGACGTGACCACGCTGCGCACAGTGAGGTCTTTGTGGCTCGGTCACGCCTCCGGTGGCGGGTGTGCTTGCTCACGAGGGAGTACTCGCGAGCGAAGGCCTCGGCCTTGGCTCGGTCCTCCACAGCGACACGGCCGCAGTCACCGTTGACCGTCTGGCCGGGGCATACGTCCCGCGCGCCCCCTCCATCCGCCTCATAATATTCGTGACGCAGCCAATGGCCGCGGGCCTGTTCAGCTCCTCGGTGACAAAATACCGGAGAGAGCGCCGTCTTGCCTCCTCCTCGGCCTCTGCAGCTCTTCTCTTGGCGGCCTTCCATCGGTCCGTGGTTTCCCTTGAGGGGACCCGATGAATGTCCGTGGTTTCCCTTGATGGATCCCTCGCCGTCCGGCGCTCCGCCACCGCACTGGCAACTCCGGGTCGAGGGCCCAGGGTACGGGGTCGGCACGGGCTCCGCGGGGGATCCTGCAGGAGCTCGCTTCGAGGATGGCGTTCGTCAAGCGCGTAGCCATTCCCTCGACCGGCAGGTCCGGCGTAACAGTGCCAGCCACCGCCTCATCACAGTCGGCGGTGAAGCCAGTCCAGTCAGCCTTGTGGAGGGCCCAGCGCGTCTTCCTGATACGCCGGGGGCGACTGCTGGCCACCGACACCGACACCACCTGGGGGAGGTGGTCGCTTCCAAGGTCGGTGCCAACCGACCACGTACAGCGGCGCGCCAAGTCTTGGTGGGCCATGACAATATCCGGGGCCGAGAGGCGAGTCTCCACTCCATAGCTGGCACGGGTGGCAGCGCTGTTGTTGAGGATTCGCCAGTTCTTGCGCAGGGACCAGCCATGTATCAGGCGGTCCACCCTGTCCGGGTCTAAACAGACGACATCCCAGGCAGGGTGGTGTCCGTTCACATCCTCCATGATGAGGGTCGGGTCGCCAGCAGGGAAGGCCTCGAGGGAGAAGTTGTTCACCCGCTCGTCCCCGCCAGACGAGCGTATAGGCGGGCGGTAGATGTTGAAGATGTCGATGGTGGGTGAAATCAGTCTCTTGGGTGCGCTCAAGATGACTCTGACGGCGCACCATTCGGTTGTGTCGTCTTGAGGCTGGAGAGGCGACTCTTCGATGACACTGAAGTTGAGGCCGTCTCTGACGAGGATTGCGACGTCCCCTCCACAGACAGGCCCCACGACCCTCCTGCCTCTAGCCCTTCGCGAGATAGCGGCGGTCTGAAACACCGGGACCGATAGGGACTTTCCAGCCAACTGATCCTCATGGATAGACACCACGTCCGTCCTGACGTCCGATAGCCAGCGGCTGAGCTCCGCGGTCTTGTTGCGGACCCCCTCCGCGCTCCAACTGACAAGCAGCAGTAGGCCTCGGGTCTGGCATTTGTGGCAGTATCACCGGTACTTGGCTCGTCGGCTGAAGCCACCCTGAGGGCCCGTTCCGCCGCGATCGCGGTTTCCCCCACCGGCGGGCCTCCCGGCGGGGGCGGTGGAGTCACTTATCTACGCGGGCCGGGATGCACCGAGTGTCAGTCGGCGCGCCCGGACCCACGAACAGCGTAGGAGATGTTGGAGAGTCGCCAATGGTGGCGGCAGCGCAGCGGTTGCCAGTCGCCGCGCAGCCGCGGCAGCTCCGGGACGGCGGGGCCGCAGGGCGTCGGCCCCACAACGTCCCGCACCTCGGGGCAGCTGAGTTCCATTTGGACGGCGACGGCCAGCGGCGAGTAGCAATACAGCAGTGGCGTATTCGAGGGCGCCCCGACATATCCACCGACTGCTCCTCCGTGACAGGCGTCTGCTTGAGAGCACTTCCCTGAAAAAGAAAATGCGTTAGCAATTGACAGGTCGTGCCACTGGAAGGCCAACTAAAACCATGTGTTTGTTTCAGCAAGCGCATGAACATGGGCCTGAGCCACCTTCGCTGGGGCGGGGTGATACCCCACAGATCTCGGAAATCATACTAATGAATGAAAAGTGTTAGAAGTTGTGGGGCATCCTGACGTAGTCTCTGAAAAATTAAGTTGTTGATTTTTATCAGCAAAGATCTCACAAATCACACTAATGAATGAAAAGTGGTAAACGTTGTTGGGCACCCTGACGTAATCTCTGAAAAATAAAGTTGTCGATTTTTATCAGCCTAAATCCAGCGTCGCCAGAGGCCAAACCATGTCACCATACGGATATAAGGAGGATGAATGTTTTTGTCTCCGCATCTGACGTACAAAAGCCATAACACAACAATTTAAACATTTGTAATATTCTCAGCAAATTCCATCGAAATGATATATAGTACGATCTTGCTAGGTGACATCTCAGTGATTACAAAAATCCAGTGACGCCAACATAAATGCTGTATCTCCGTTCCAGACGAAGTTACTTAGCTAAATCATATTACCCACGAATTTTCAAAAGAGAGGTCATGGCTCGTACCCAACCCTGGGTTATCGAAATAAAAATACCAATTAACATCTCATAGTAGCCGATGACTTCATGTATTGAGATACATTTTAGATAAATCGACTCCACGTATTTACTCATGCTGTTACATTTTTGTTGGAGGTGGTCACTTAACCTGCACTGCTGAGATGACCCGAACTGGACCTAAAATTTTGACACAACTTGCAAAACTGATCAGAAGAAAATGCATCCCAAACCATTTACAGGCTTCTGCGAAAACCCAAATGGGGGGGGCATCAGTGCAAGTGTAACGTTTTGACAGGGGCAGATGCCGGGTTTCATGTATTTATAATAAGCTCATCTACGGAAACGCAGTAGGCGTTTCGGTTGGGATGAAAAGAACAGGACACTGTTTTTACCACAAAAATCCATAAAAAGGACACATTTTAGCATTGATCACTGTCTGCCCCACCAGCACAATACATCAACAATCCAGCGGTTTTGAACATTTTTACTTTTGAGACTTTCATTCAATTAGCCTCCAAATAAAGTTACCTGGTAAATTGTGTTGCACTGAGGATATCATAGATGCCGCAGCATGATGTTACAGCATGCCGCAATTGACCAGTCACGTTGTCTTCAGCAGCGTCTCACGGGCCATTCCCAGTTGATGGTGGAGTAGCGCGCCCATTGAAACACAACTCAGTACAGGTGAAGCTCTGTTTAGAGCTGACCTCCATCGAAGATCGCATCAGCACCACCACCACGCTGAGGAGAAGGGAGGTACGGCGGTGTTACGAATGCACTAAAAAAGAGAAAATACGACGGGGCGCTGGTGGGCAATAGACAGGGCAAAGAAAACACCCCACCACACATTAGATTAAACAAAAATTACATACATATAGTACTATACATTGTGCTCCCCATGGAGGTCTTAATATGCTATCTTACATCTAGCCTCCTGAGTCCCCACGTATAGGTATCTATACGCAGGTTTGAATAGCTCTACCACCTCCTACCGATGTCGTAGCAAATTATGTATAGAAAGCTGGACATTCTAGCTTTCTTCTGGTGTCAAAATCATAAACTAAACCCAAGGGCAAGTGAGTCAAAATTCCCTTTGTTCGACGATAGGCGTGAGCGCCGGACGGTTTCGCGGTTGCTCCGAAGAAGGTATGTAGTTTAAAAATGTTACTGACAGAATCTAGTTTTGATAAGTATATGAACAGAAAGCTTAAATTATTGGAAGTATCTCAGTTTTTATCCGGTGTTTTTAACATTTTTGTTGCCAAACAATCTCCTTCGAAAATGCTATGTATAGAATTCTATACTCAGGACTCAATGACGACAAAAGTGACATTATACTTAACCATTTGGAGGGCATCCCAGGCATATCATACTCCTTTGATGTAATGAGACATCATTGATGAGGAGCACATGTTAAGCAAATATGTTTTCCTCGTGGTTTCCTTTGTTTTTAATGTTATAAAACTACAAGATACGGATTGGAACAGGCGATGCTTATCATTCTGGTACTGAAGCGAGGGGCAGATCCGAGGAGGGGGATGGGGTAATAGCCCCTCTTAGGCCTACCTTAAGCACTGATAAAACGCCTCCCGCTGGAGCCGCCGGGCCCCCGCGGGAGGGGGAGCGGTAGCTGCAGCTATACCCCGATCCCGCAAGTTGTCTTCCAAATACCACGCGAAGGTAGGTCTAGGGGGCCCCTCATTATGCAACCGGGGGCCCCGAAATTAATATCGGTGGCCCCCAGAGTTGTTCTCGGGGTCCCTACCTCTGAGGTCCCACGAACCCCGCGACCGGGCCCCTAAAAATCGTCTCAGGGCCCACTGCTGTCCAAGCCGGGCCCCCTGTCCTCGGCAGTTTTAGGTCCCCGGTATTCCACCCGGGCCCCCTGTGACTGCAACTGGACCCCCTGCGGTTCACCCGAGCCTCCTTTGGCCATCTGGACACCCTGATATTCTTCCGGGCCACTTGCAGTCCACTTGAAACCGCTGAGTCTGCGACCGGGCCCCTCAGAATTATCCCAAGCCCACTGATGACGAAGTCGGGCCCCTGTTCTCAGCAGTTGCAGATAATTTCCCTGTATCCCACCCGGGCCCTCTGTGACCCAAGTCGGGCCCCCTGCGGCTCACCCAGGCCTTCTGTGGCCATCCGGGCCTCCTGAAATGCTTCCGGGGGCCCATGTGGCTCACTTGCGATCTTGGTGTCGGGGACCGGGCCCCTACGATAATCTCAGACATATTGTGGATACAGTCAGCCCCCTGCCTTGCTTGCGGGATTCCTTTGGTCTCGGCCCTCTGTGGCTACAACATCTGTTCCTGCTTGGGAGTAGCAGGTTTAATATCTTAAACACGGTAACTCCTGGCTGGAGTACAAGTCTCACGAGGACTTCGAGGAGATCAGGTACCTGGAATTAAAATCCAGCTCACCGATCAGCTCGTGGCTGAAGGTAATAATATGAACTGTGAGGCCAGGCGAGAATACACTGAAAATGTTTCAGAGGCACCAGCTGACGAGCTTCCCACAAAGCGACCAAAGGTTGCAATGTAGTCGAAGGATATCAAAAGTGCTAGCACACAGTACATGCACGAAATTATCCCTGGTAAGGAATCGTACCGAAGATGCCGATGACCGTCCTATAACAAGCTGGCTCTCGTCAAGTCCAAGACGTTTGGAGTGCTTCTCTAATTCATTACTGAAACGATCTTTTTACCAAGATCCACGAGGCATAAAGGTCATGGAGCGCACACAATGTATCTCTATTGGGAACCTGGATATGGTACATACATGCTTGGGTCTAACGATAGTCCTTGACTGATCCCTAACGAGAACGTGCTTTAATACTCGGTGGTATCTAATTTAGGAATTAGGACTTTACTAACAGTGGCTTAACACGCGCATTGACGGGGATCTGAGCCACCTTCGCATTGACGGGGGGGCGGGCACCCGCCCCCTAAGATTTCGAGAACCACGGTAGGTAGCGAAAAACGGTAAACGGCGTTGGGTTGCCCATCCACTTCTCCATCGAAAACATTTGAACCATTTTTTGTCAGGTCACATTTAAGGTCACGAGAGGTCAAAAACAGCCGTCATAGGGATAACATGTAAATTCAGTTTTTCGGCCATTACATTTGAACAAGCAAAGGTAGAGCAAAACGACTTGAACTATATGAATCCTCTCAGCAAGCCGAATCGAATGATATATAATTTGACCTTGCTAGTTCAAATCAAGGATTTGACCTCACCTGAGGTCAGGTCAGGGTCAAATTATATAAAATGCATATCATTAGAACCGCAAAGCCCAGGCGAGTCTAATGCAGCTAAAATAAATGCTCTATCACCATCCGTTACTGAGTTACTCTGTAAAAACTATTTTTCCCATGTATTTCCAATGGAGAGGTCATGCCTCGTACCTGACCTTAGGTCATCGATATCAAAAATACCGGAACATATTTTAGAGAACTAGGTAGGGCCATTATGTGATATGAGTTTCAATCGGATAAGTTCACCCTGCTCCGACTTATGCTATCTTAAACATTTTTTTGAGGTCGGGTCACTTCACCTGTACTGGTGACCTGACCTTGGATGACCTAACCTTAAAATTTTCACAGAAGTTGTAAAAATGATGAGGGAAAAGGTATGCCAAGTACGGCGGCGCTACGCGCCGCCGTTTTTCTACTACGCCGCCGTTTTTCTGCTATCTCCGAAAAACCCGAGGGGGGCGGGTACCCGCCCCCCGTCAATGCGCGTGTTAAGGTGACGATCCGTATTAGTAGACTCAACCGGCGAAGGTACCAAATTTTGTTATGCCTACGCCATAATAATGATTAAAATCTTAGTTAAAAGGGAAAGCAAATACAACGTTTATTATGAGATAGTGACAAATGCATCATGTTTCACGCAGCGCATCCCGAGAAAAAGTTTATCATTAGTGCACTATTTATAGTCATTGAGTCCTGGTGTATAGACTTCTATACATCCAATAAATTATATTTATAAATTTTTGAATTAAAATTTTTGTTCATTATTGAGTTCCTTGCATCCAAAACCCCAAAAATCAAAAAGGGTTTGCACTTCCATCAAATATTTTGGGCTCGGGTCTCAAGAGGATAGTGTTAAGCCTGCCGGATTTTGAAGCGACAGAAAAACAGAAAGACAGACAGAAACACACAAACATACAAACAGAGACAGACCTTGGAATTTTAGGACATGTAGACTGCTAAGCCTATATGTGGGCCAGCCAGCCAGTCAGCCACACAGACAGAGACATACAGACAGAGAAAGAAAAACTTCCAGAAAGCCAGAGATAGACAGGGATAAACAGAAACACAGACAAACAGTGAGAGAACAAGATAGACAGAAACATATAAACGGAGACAGATCGACATAGACAGAAATAAACAAAGACACAACCAGACAGACATTGCCAGATATTCAGAGGAAGCCAGATCTAAATACATACAGACAGACAGAACAGACAAAATACAGGGACAGTCAGACAGACATACAGAGACAGTCAGACATACATACAGAAAAATACAGAGACATCCAGGCAGACAGACATACAGAGAATACAGAGGCAGACAGACAGGTAGGCAGACAGACAGAGGAAGCCAGGTCTAAGTACATACCGACAGACAGAACAGCCAGAGAGACATACATACAGAGACAGCCAGACAGATATACAGGGACAGTCAGAGACATACAGACAAGTACAGAGACATCCAGGCAGACAGTCAGACTGATATACAGAAAAATGCAGGCAGACAAGCAGACAGGCAGGCAGACAGCCAGACAGAGTCTGACAGACAGACATTCAAGCAGACAGACAGTCGGGCAGACAGATGGACGGACAGAGTCAGGCAGACATACAGACAGTCAGGCAGACAGGTAGACAGGGAAACAGGCAGGCAGGCAGACAGACAGGGAGACAGGCAGGCAGGGAGACAGACAGTCAGTCACACAATCAGACAGACAGACAGTCAGGCAGACATACAGTCAAGCAGAGATACATACTGTCAGGTGAACAGACAGACAGACTTTCAGACAAGCAGGCAGGTAGACAGTCAGTCACACAATCAGACAGACAGACAGACAGTCAGACAGGCAGACTGTCAGGCAGACATACATGCTGTCAGGTGAACAGACAGTCAGGCAGGTAGGCAGACAGACAGTAAGGAAGACAGACAGAATGAAGACAGACAGACAGACAGTCAGGAAGACAGACGGACAGACAGAGACAGTCAGGCAGGCAGACATACAGTCAGGCAGGCAGGGAGACATACAGACAGACAGACAGTCAGTCACACAGTCAGACAGTCAGTCACACAATCAGACAGACAGACAGATAGTCAGGCAGACAGACAGTCAGGCAGACAGGTAGTCAGGCAGACATACATACTGTCAGATGAACAGACAGTCATGCAGACAGACAGCCTTTTTTATTTTTATAAATTTTGACCAAGTTGTTTCTCAGTTCGACTGTTGGAGTCGGAGTCTCACTAAAGTCATCAAGGGACTTGTCACGGAGACCCCGACCCCACCACCCGAACTAGCAACTCCCACAATGAAGGGTTGATTTAGAAGCCAAAGTTTAACGTCCCACAAAGCACAGGGACGGCCGCCCCGCTCAGGTCACCCTCTCACCAGTCAGTTGCCAGCCGACCTGTACGTCGGGTAAACTATTGAGCGCCGGAGCGTCTCAGGTGAACCCATCCCAAGCCTGCACATGCACTGCCACTGCATGCTTCTGAGCAGTGGGCCGGCGCCCAACGCTCTACTAACTGAGCTACCGGGGCGGCTGTCTGACAGTCTTTCAGACAGGCAGACAGTCAGTCACACAATCAGACAGACATGCAGACAGTCAGTCAGACAGGCAGACATACATACTGTCAGATGAACAGACAGTCAGGCAGACATACTGTCAGGCAGGTAGGCAGACAGACAGACGGACAATCAGGAAGACAGACAGACAGACAGATACAGTCAGGCAGGCAGGCAGACAGACAGACAGGGAGACAGGCAGACAAACAGAGATACCAAACATTCAGACAACCAGACAGACATACAGAGACAGTGAGACATACATACAGAAAAATACAGACATCCAGGTAGACAGACATACAGAGAATACAGAGGCAGAACAGAGGAAGCCAAGTCTACATACATACAGACAGACAGAACAGACATACATACAGATATAGCCAGATAAAAAACATACAGGGACAGTCAGAGACATACAAAAAAGTACAGAGACATCCACGCAGACAGTCAGACAGATATACAGAAAATGCAGGCAGACAAGCAGACAGGCAGACAGCCAGACAAAGTCTGACAGACAGACATTCAAGCAGACAGGCAGTCAGGCAGACATATGGACGGACACAGTCAGGCAGACATACAGACAGTCAGGCAGGCATGGGTCAGTCACACAGTCAGACAGTCAGTCACACAATCAGACAGGCAGGCAGACATACATACTGTCAGGTGAACATACAGACTGTCAGGCAGACAGACATACTTTGAGACAGGTAGGCAGGCAGACAGACAGAGACATCCAGGCAGGCAGACAGTCCGTCACACAATCAGACAGGCAGACAGTCAGTCAGACAGGCAGACTGTCAGGCAGTTATACATACTGTCAGGTGAACAGACGGTCAGGCAGACATACAGACAGTCAGGCAGGTTGGCAGGCAGGCAGACAGACAGTAAGGAAGACAGACAGTCAGGAAGACAGACAGGCAGAAAGACAGTCAGGCAGACAGACAGGGAGACAGGCAGGCAGGCAGACAGGCAGACAAACAGAGACAGCAAACATACAGACAACCAGACAGACATACAGATACAGCTAGACAGACATATGGAGACAGTCAGACATACATACAGAAAAATACAAAGACATCCAGACAGACAGACATACAGAGAATACAGAGGCAGACAGAGGAAGCCAAGTCTACATACATACAGACAGACAGAACAGACAGACATACATACATACAGATATAGCCAGAAAAACATGCAGGTACAATCAGAGACATACAGAAAAGTATACAGACATCCAGGCAAACAATCAGACAGATATACAGAAAAATGCAGACAGACAGACAGACAGAATCAGTCAGCCAGTCAGTAAGCCAGGTCAGGTCAGGTCAGGCAGGCAGGCAGGAAGACAGACAGACAGACACAGTCAGTCAGGCAGTAAGGAAGACAGTCAGGAAGCCAGTCAGAAAGGGAGACAGACATACAGTCAGGCAGACAGATGGACAGACAGTCAGGGGGACAGACAGACAGTCAGACAGGCAGGCAGGTAGACAGTCAGACATACATACAGAAAAATACACAGACATCCAGGCAGACAAACATACAGAGAATACAGAGGCAGACAGAGAGACAGTCAGGCAGACAGAGGAAGCCAGGTCTACATACAGACAGACAGAACAGCCAGACATACAGAGATAGCCAGACAAACATACAGGGACAGTCAGAAAGACATACAGAAACATCCAGGCAGATATACAGAAAAATAAAGAGAAATCCAGTCATTTTGTCAGTCAGTCAGTCAGTCAGTCAGTCAGTCAGACAGTCAGTCAGACTGTCAGTCAGGCAGACATACATACTGTATAGCCAGAAAAACATGCAGGGACAATCAGAGACATACAGAAAAGTACACAGACATCCAGGCAAACAGTCAGACAGATATACAGACAAATGCAGACAGACAGAATCAGTCAGCCAGTCAGTAAGCCAGGTCAGGTCAGGTCAGGTCAGGCAGGCAGGCAGGCAGACAGACAGACAGACAGAGAGACAGACAGACAGACAGACAGACAGACAGACACAGTCAGTCAGTCAGTCAGTCAGTCAGTCAGTCAGTAAGTCAGTCAGTCAGTCAGTCAGTCAGTCAGTCTACCTGACACCAGCCCCCTCATCAGCCCCCCACCAGGCGGCCATTGTTGTGAGCTTCCGGGTGATGACATATGCTGACGTCACAATGAGCATCAGCGAATCGAAGCCCTTAAAGCGTTTCAAGTATGGTAGTGGCTGCCAGATCATGTCATCCACAGGCAGATATTTATTTTCATAGAGGAGTATTTTTAAAAACAAAATATTGAGCTTATTGAACATTTTTCACAGAAATCATGAGTGGTTTCATTATTTTTGGCTAAAAGTACTCCTAATTGCACTAAATTCCACGATTCGACCAAGGTGCCAAATTCCCATTAAGAATGTTCATTTCACACCAGTTTGCAAAGTTTGACATTTCTGACGACATCTCGTCAGTGTGAGTGCCCTTAGAGATAGAAGCAAGTGGTGCAAATTGTATCAACCTGGTGCGAATTTGTAAGACTGGTGAGAGGAAGGAGACAATTAAACCAAACAAATACTAAATGGTTATTAAGACAGACGAGGTGGCTTGAGAAAAAGTCCCTTAGTAATAAGAGGTAGCATTGCATTGGATGGGTAGGAATGGGTGGGTTTTCTCCCATGTATATGAAACATTTCTGCAACTTCTTGGAGGCTGGTGGTGAGAGAATTTTAGATGGCTGGTGCGACTCGTCCGGCCTGTTGCCATACTTTGCAGGCTGGATTTTACACAACAGGAGAGTATCTGGAAAACAAAAATTACATGCCTATGTCCACTTCAGGGTCATTTTCTGCCACAAAATTTTCTTACCTGCCCCAAAAAGGGGCAAAAGCAGCCCCAAACTGGTGGGTCAGCCTCTCTCGAGGCTGCCCCAACAGGACGTCAAAACTTCCCACCTTCGGAAAAGTGGGAACCAGCTTCATTCCCTTAAGCTGCTGTTCACAATGTGTATAATAAACATACTGTACCAAGCCTTATAAAGTTCACAACCCAATAAAGTGGGGACTGGGTCCTCGACTCGTTGTTCCCCACCTGCTTCAAAAACATTGACGTACACTGGGCAGAGATATTGTACAAAATCCTGACTTAGTCTGGTGATGGCTCATCATGAGCTCAATGACGGCGCAAATGAGAGGCACCGGGAATACCTAAAAATACCTGTACACCTAGGGTATTCCAAGGTAATTTCAGTTCACTTCCAGACCTCGGACAAGGCGGACGTGCTCTGGCGAGCTCCCGAGTTCAGCCCTAGGAAATCGACTGCCCCTGACTTGAACATTGACAGTTAGCACGTGATCACGGACGGCTTTCCAATTGGAACCACGGTTGGAAGGCAC
Source organism: Lepas anatifera (assembly GCA_034440635.1). Taxonomy (NCBI): domain Eukaryota; kingdom Metazoa; phylum Arthropoda; class Thecostraca; family Lepadidae; genus Lepas; species Lepas anatifera. The sequence continues at coordinate 103,588 of JAOTON010000730.1, read as the reverse complement.
ACTTGCAGCGTTGCTGATTGCAACGTTACAATGCTAGTTCTTGTCACGGACGACTTGAACGCCATTATTGTCGTCTCCGTCTCGTGACTTTCAAATTGACAGCGATGCCGACGCTTCATCGCTCTCCGATTCTCCCGCGCAAAAAAACGTCCTCTGTGACGTCAGTGTCACGTGACACATATTCGGATTCTCGTGATGTCGCGAACAGCACTCGTCGCTCGACGACGGATGCGACGATGGTGGCAGATGCCGATCTCATACACGGTACTGAAAATACTCAGCCTGAGCCCGTTTCGGAATCGGGACAAGAGACAACAGATTGGGATTCAAAAAGTGAGTTGCTGCATCAATCTGTGGGTGGGGGTCGGCCTGCTGATTCCCAGGTAGGGAACGGAAAGAATGTGAAAGGACTCATTCTTGATCTAACTAGTGGTGATAATGCTTTTTCGGTCGGAGGTGGAATTGTGAGTAGTGATGATACGCGTGCTTCTAGCTGTAGTCCTGGTATTGTGGCCACTGCCATAAAGTCCCTACCTCTGGATGCAGAACTATCGCTCTCACCGTCTTTGTCCAGATCCAACAGCGGGGAAAACCAACTGCTCTCTGTTTGTAAGGGCGGTCCAGGGAAGCAGGTTTGTGGGCTGGAAGTTAAGGATGGGCAGTTGGGGCTCGAATGTGATGTTTGCCAGAGCTGGTATCACACTTTTTGCCAATCTGTTAGCAAACCAGCTTACAATGCCCTAAAGAGACATGTCGACATGGCATTTATCTGTTCCTGCTGCAAGGCCAAAATAAGGGATTCCAATCCAGCTTCCTCTCGATGCAGTGTTGCCGTCCAGACTGATCTGCCACGGAATTCGCATCCTGGTGTGCTCAGGACTGCCTCTGTGCAGACAACACACTGGTGTTCAGATGATCTTAGTCCTGAGCCAGCTCCGGCAGTTCCTGGCCCGCAGGCTGAGCATCTAAATCGCTTAGACACTAAGGTCAGTGCACTTTCAGACACTATCCAACAGCAGGTTATCAAGATTGACTCTCTCCAGGAGAACATGCGGCTCTTCACTCATTCAATGAGGGAACAGGAGGTGCATGCTATTGAGCATGCCTCCATGATTAAAAGGGTCCTGAGTGAGAACCAGGCCCAGAAGCTCCAGTACTCCGAGGTAGTGAAAAAGACATGTGATAAGATGGTGGGTGTGGTCAAGGACAAACTGATGGATGTTTCCTCTGCTTCCCAAGGTTCTGTCACCTCAAAAGATGCCCAGACAGTGTCTAAGGTCTTTGATGATTTCCTAGACAAAGACAAGCGTAAACGTAATCTTGTCGTACACAACCTTCCCAAACAACAGGGATCCACAGCAGGGGAACGATCTGAAGCTGATATTGCACTGTTTTCTACAATGATCAAGGACTCCTTCCACATAAGCCTCAGAGTAACAAAATCTTTCCGTGCTGGCAAGGCTGTACCGGGCAAGGACAGATTACTCATTATCTCGCTAGACAACGAGGAGTCAAAGTTTGACATCCTAAGGATGGCACCACAACTGAAGGGCACAAACAAATGGAAACGGGTATTCATCACACCTGATCTGACATTCAAAGAGCGCCAAGAGCAGAAGAAGCTCCGGGAAGAGTTGTGGAGAAGACGAGAGGCAGGTGAGACTGATCTTCGAATCAAACGTGGAAAGATTGTCGCTTCAGGAGCAGCTGGCAGAGGCATTTCTGCCTCCACTGCTGACCCCTCCCATCAGGTGGCTAACAATATAGGTACAGCAGGTTCTGAGGGAGCACCTAAAATCCCAGCTCACCAAAAAAGTAGTGCCACCACGTCGGGTGCTGCCCCCTCAACTGGGAGTGACCCTGTCCAGGTTCACCCAGCCAGTGTGCAGGTGCCAAGAGGATCAGCAGTAAGCGAGGGGAGGATCACTGCCCCCACACATAGGGCTATCCTACCTACAACAGAACACCAGGGTTCATCATCTGAACAATTTGGAGAAGCGGCAAGTTTGAATGCTCAGCAGGTTGCTGGTTCTCCTCCTCAAACTCAGCCAGTGTGACTAACTGGTGTACATGGTGTCCAGAACTTGAGTATCCTATATACAAACTGTGATCAGTTCATCAATAAGCGTGAGGATTTTTGCATGCAAATAGCTGGGAATGAACCAGACCTTGTTATCCTGACTGAAGTAATTCCTAAGGCCCAGAAGTTACCCATCCACCCTGCCCTCCTTAGCATTCCTAACTTTGACCTCTTCACAAGTTTTGACCCAAGCTGTGCAAACCTTGGTCCCAGCGGTGAACGGGGCATTTCCATCTATGTCCGAAACACACTGAAGGTGGCACAAGTGTTTTTCCCAACCAGTGAATTCAAGGAACACCTTTTTCTGAAAATTGATTTGCACAAGCAAGACTCTTTACTTGTTGGGGGAATTTACCGCAGTCCCTCAGGCGATGGCATCCAAGCTATGTCGGACTTCTCTCATCTGTTGAGTTGTATTTCTTCACTTTCCGCTTCACATCTTCTGATTGTTGGTGATTTCAACTTTCCGCAAATCGACTGGGATGGCGAATTTTCTGCTGCGCCCCTAGGACACCCATCTCATCTGCTGATTGAACTTGTACACGAGCATTTCCTCTTCCAACACGTTCGTCAGGCCACACGCTTCAGAGAAGGTCAGAACCCCAGTTTGTTGGACTTGGTGTTCACTAACGAAGAAGGAATGGTTAAGAATATGGTTTTCTCTCCTGGGGTAGGCAAGAGTGATCATTTGGTCATCCTTTTCAGCCTTGTGTGTTATGCTGTCCGCACTCAAGCTCATACGACACGACTGAATTTCCCTCGAGCCAACTTTGGCCTTTTCAACGAGATGGTTTCAGCTGTCAATTGGAGACTTATGGATGTATTGTGTATTGAAGATTCATATAATTTTTTCAAACATCATCTCAACAAGATCACTGAGACATGCATCCCCAAGATAAAAATCAAGCATAATAGGAAAAACATATATATGACAAGTCAGGCTCTTAACTTAAAGAAAAGGAAGGACAAGTTGGCAAGAGTCTACTACCGGACCAGAGACCCTATAGACCTGGCAAGACTCAAACTCTCTCAAAATCAGTTAAGGGCCCTGACTCGGCGCCTTCACAAGGACTTCGAGCGAAATCTTGCTTCCAACATCAAAAACAACCCAAAGGCTTTCTGGAGATACACTGGATCACGGCTGAAAACCAGGACTAGTATTGGTGACCTGAAGAACCCAGGAGGCTGCCTCGAGACGGATAACAGTGGAAAGGCTCAGCTGCTGAATTCTTTCTTTGCTAGTGTGTTTACGGCGGAGGACAACCAAAGTATACCGACATTCGAGAATCGTCCATTTGGAATTGAAATAGATGACATAGTGATATCCTCTGAAGAAGTGTGCTCTAAACTGAAACATCTTAAAACCTCCAGCTCTCCTGGTCCTGACCTGGTCCATCCACGTGTGCTCCATGATGCAGCTGATTCACTCTGTGTCCCCCTTGCTCAAATATTCAGGAAGTCACTCAATGAAGGATCTCTCCCCAATGAATGGAAGCTTGCAAACATTGTCCCCATATTCAAGAAAGGTAACCGGCAGGAACCGAGCAACTACCGCCCAGTAAGCCTCACATCAGTCATCTGTAAGGTACTGGAAACAATCGTGAAAGATGCTATACTACAGCACCTCAACGAGCACAACCTATTATCCAAACACCAGCATGGATTTAGGCCAAAGCGTTCTTGCGATTCGCACCTCCTTGAGGTTCTGGAGGAATGGACTCTGATGCTTGAGGACAACCAACCTGTTGACTCCATTTACATGGATTTCCAAAAGGCCTTTGATGCAGTTCCGCATGAGAGGTTGATCAGGAAAGTGGAGGGTTACGGAATTCGGGGCAAGCTTCTTCGCTGGATTAGAGCCTTTCTATCAGGACGATTCCAACGTGTCTCAGTGGCCGGCTCGATTTCCGGCTGGACTGCTGTTACAAGTGGAGTTCCACAGGGGTCTGTTCTTGGACCCCTGTTGTTCCTGATTTTCATCAACGACATTCCCGACACTGTAAAATCAGGCATCAAAATATTTGCGGACGACACAAAAATTTACAATAGAGCTAACGATACCACATCAGTTCTCTCTCTCCAGGAAGACATTGAGAGTGTTCACCGATGGTCGTTGAAGTGGCAGCTACCTTTCAACATCGGAAAATGTGCAGTTCTTCACATCGGCAATAACAACATGCTTCACAACTACACAATGAGAGGCTCACTCTTGACAAAGACAGAGGCGGAGAAGGATCTAGGGGTGGTTATCGATCGTGAACTCAAGTTTAGAGAGCAGGCTTCTTCTGCTGTCTCCAGGGCTACTCGAGTCCTGGCTGTCATTAGGAGGTCATTTGCACACATCGACAAATTTACACTACCTCTTCTCTTTAAGTCATTGGTGCGCCCTCTTCTCGAATATGGTAATGCTTCCTGGGGACCATTCAACAGGGCTGATGAGAAGTCGTTGGAGAGGGTTCAGCGCCGAGCGACCCGCTTAGTTAGTAGCATTAAAGGCTTACCCTACTTAGACAGGCTACGAGCTCTCAAACTTCCATCACTATATTACCGGAGACGTAGAGGGGATATGATTAGGACTTTTCTGCTTCTCCACGGTGCCATTGACCAGGATCCGTATCAGTTCCTCCAGCTCGACACGTCCTCGCGCACCCGGGGGCACAGATGGAAATTGCTAAAACCGACAGCCATCACAAGAGCCCGTCGTGCTGCTTTTAGCATCCGCATTGTTAACGATTGGAACTCTCTTCCTTCACATGTAGTGGAAGCCCGTACGCTCAACCAATTCAAGGCAAGACTTGATACCAACTGGACCCACCTAATGTATGACTGTCCTGACTGACCTGTATTTGCTCATGGGTTGAGCTTCACAACCCATGGTCCTCCCACTCAGGCACCCGCCTGAGTAAGACCAAGCAAAGACTTACATTGAAACCGAGCTCGCCAGAGAACGGAGCCAGCAGGCCCTTGAGCCTCCAAAATTCCGACATCCTTAGGTAAGGTAAGGTAAGGTAAGGTAAGGTAATCATGTGGCCTTCCATCTGGCATGCAATTCCCTTGACAGAGCATAACACGTATAGGTACCTTCCATTCTGACCTCTAAATCTACCAGCCAGGGTTAAGTAGAAAATACAATGTTACATACTCAGACTATGCTTTAAATAATCGCTTACAGCCTGTATTGAAATCCGTAATGATCCCTAGTAAATTGTGAAAGACAGGCCGAAGCAATCAAGCAACCCCTCGCGCTCACCTATGCGCTTCCAAAATGGCGTATTCAAAGCCGTGGACTTGCTGAAAGCTTCCTTTAATTCAGTCCACCTCTTTTCTGAAACGCATTTCCGCTCCAGCAACGCTAGAAAACCTTGCAGTACTTATGACCTATTCGTCATAAAAACGGCGGTGTTTATGACGCATCCGTCCTAAACACCGCTTCCTCTCATATGACCTATTCGTCATAAATACCGCGGTGGTCGTGTTGATGTTTTAGGCTGGTATGATGCTAGATTTGCCCGATTTGCGATTTCTACGCAACTGAGGCATACCCTTACGCATCTGATCTTTAGTGTGTGTTATTTTCAAGCTTATTCTGGAATTGTAATGATATTGATCGTTCGCCAGTTACCTTATACCTTATACCTTATGGTCATCGGCAACTGAGGCCATTTAAGGCCTATGAGGACCGATCATAACGAGCTCTGTTACAGGAAGACAAGCAGTTAGTCAGTATTTGGAATGGTGTAGTGGGATGCAGACCAGTGTGCGTCCAGTCGTGCCTTAAACGTGCTGACAGACGGTGCACAAACTACATCTGTAGGCAGACCATTCCACTCATTCACCACCCGGACACCAAACGCATTTCTCCGGACCCGGGACATGGCTCTGGGTTTCAGTAGTTTGAAGGGGTGGCCTCTGGTGCGGGTGCTGATATCGCGCGTGAAGAACTTGTCGGGGTCAAGATTCATTCCAGAGTTGAGTATTTGATATACACGTACCATGTCGCCGCGCCTGCGTCTGTAGTAGAGTGACGGCATGTTCAGGGCCCTTAGGCGTTCCTCATATGGTTTGTGTTTCAGATTTGGGACCATCTTAGTGGCCCGTCTCTGTACCCGCTCCAGTTTCTTTTGGTCTGCTCGATTGAAGGGGCCCCACAGCAGGTTGCCATACTCTAAGTGTGGTCTGACCAATGTTGTAAACAGAAGTGGCAGAGAGCTTTCATCTATCTTGCAGAATGAGCGGCGGATTACTGCTAAAATTTGGTTTCCTTTAGAGGCTGCTGTTGCTGCATCCTCGTGAAATTTTAGTTCCCTGTCAATAATGATGCCCAGGTCCTTCTCTGTGGGGGTGTCATGGAGCCGGAATACCTCGCATCGTGTACTGGGCGTGTGTTTGGTTCAGGCCAATGTGCAGGACAGAGCATTTTTCCTCATTGAAGGACATCTGCCACTCTTCTGACCACTCTGTTGCTTGGTTGATGTCTGCCTGGAGCTGGTCTATGGAGCAGGAATCCTTCATTGCAGTGTATATTTTGGTGTCGTCAGTTGTTCATGATTCTTGTGGGTGGTGGTGACCATGAAAGGGACAAAAGATCCTAATTGGTTGGAAAATTCACTTCATATTGGGGGCTAAATTTTCGTTTACTCACCTGGTCGTTGTAGGTAGAACTCAGGTATTCATGAGCATAGGGTGCTACTGCGTTGTTCTAGGATGCAGAAATATCAATGACCAAGGCTGAAACACTCTGCTAAACGAAACGAGAGCATGTGTGTTAAACATTTGTGGAAGATGAATAACTCAGAAAATGGGACCAAGTGGCTGAAAGCATTTTTTTAATATAATTATTGTATGTACACACTGCTGACCCCTCCCACCAGGTGGCTAATGAATGTACAAAAGTATCTGAGGGAGCACCACGAATCTCAGTTCAGCAAGGGAGTTCTGCCACCATTTCGGGTGCTGCCCACTTGACTGGGAACAACTCTGTCCAGGTTCAGCCAACTGTTATCAGTGACCAGGTGACAAGAGGTACACCGGGACCCATACATGGAGCTCTTACTTCCACCGCAGACCACGAGGGTTCATCATCTGAACGACACAGAGAGGAGGCAAGTATGAATGCTCGGCAGGATGCGGGTTGTCCTCTTCAAACTCAGCCGATGTGACTGACTGGAGTTCATAGTGTCCAGAACTTGAGAATTATATATACAAACTGTGACCAGTTCATCAATAAGCGGGAGGATTTTTGTATGCATATTGCTGGCAATGAACCTGACCTTGTTATCCTGACTGAAGTAATTCCTAAGGCCCAGAAATTACCCATCCACCCTGCCCTCCTGAGCATTCCTAACTTTGACCTTTTCACAAGTTTTGACCCAAGCCATGTGAACCTTGGTCCCAGTGGTGAGCGTGGCATCTCCATCTATGCTAGGAACTCTCTGAGGGTGGCTCAGGTGTTTTTCCCAACCAGTGATTTCAAGGAACACCTTTTTGTGAAAATAGATTTGCACAGGTCAGACTCCTTACTGGTTGGAGGAATTTACCGTAGTCCCTCAGGTGATGGTACCAAAGCTATGTCTGACTTCTCTCATCTGTTGAGTTGTGTGTCTTCACTTTCCACATCACATCTTCTGATTGTTGGCGATTTCAACTTTCCACAAATTAACTGGGATGGCGAATTTTCTGCTGCGCCTCTAGGGCACCCATCTCATCTGCTTATTGAACTGGCTCAGGATCATTTCCTCTTCCAACATGTTCGCCAGGCCACTCGCTTCAGAGAATGTCAGAATCCCAGTACGTTGGACTTAGTGTTCACAAACGAGGAAGGAATGGTACAGAATTTGGTTTTCTCTCCGGGGGTAGGCAAGAGCGATCACTTGGTCATCCATTTCAGTCTCGTGTGTTATGCAGTCCACACGGAAGTCCAAACAACGCGTCTGAATTTCCCTCGAGCTAACTTTGGCCTTTTCAACGAGATGGTGTCAGCTGTAAATTGGAGACTTATGGAAGTTTCCTGTGTCGCGAGCTTATACAATTTCTTCATGCATCACCTCAACACGATCACTGAGACTTGCATCCCCAAGATAAAGACTAAACATAATAGGAAGAACATATACATGACAAGTGAGGCCCTAAACTTAAAGCAGCGGAAGGACAAACTAGCAAGAGTATACTACCGGACCAGAGACCCTATTGACCACGCAAGATTAAAACACACTCAAAATCAGTTAAGGGCTCTGACTCGGCGCCTTCACATGGACTTCGAGCGCAATCTTGTTTCCAGGATCAAAAGCAACCCTAAGGCTTTCTGGAGGTACACAGCATCACGACTGAAAACCAGGACTAGTATTGGCGACCTGAAGAACCCAGGCGGCGTTCTGGAAACCGACAACAGCAGTAAGGCTCGGCTCCTGAATTCCTTCTTCGCTAGTGTGTTTACGGTGGAGGGCAACCATAGTATTCCATCTTTTGAGAATCGCCCATTTGGAAGTATAATCGATGACATCACGATATCCTCTGAAGTAGTCCACTCTAAATTGATTCATCTCAAAACCTCCAGCTCACCTGGTCCTGACATGGTCCATCCACGGGTGCTCCATGGCGCACCGACTCACTCTGTGTCCCCCTTGCTGAAATATTCAGGAAGTCGCTCGACGAAGGATTTCTCCCCAAGGAATGGAAGCTTGCGACTATTGTCCCCATATTCAAGAAGGGTGACCGGCAGGAACCGAGAAACTACCGCCCAGTTAGCCTTACATCAGTAATCTGTAAGGTACTAGAATCTATTGTGAAGGATGCTATTTTACAGCACCTCAACGACCACAACCTACTATCCAAGCACCAGCATGGATTTAGGCCGAAGCGATCTTGTGACTCCCACCTCCTTGAGGTCCTGGAGGAATGGACTGTATTGCTTGAGGACCACCACCCTGTTGATTCCATATACATGGATTTTCAAAAGGCCTTCGATGCCGTTCCTCACGAGAGGTTGATCAAGAAAGTTGAGGCCTATGGTATTGGAGGCAAGCTCCTTTGCTGGATTAGAGCTTTTCTATCTGGACGGTTCCAGCGTGTCTCAGTGGCCGGTTCGATTTCCGACTGGACTGCTGTTACTAGCGGAGTTCCACAGGGTTCTGTTCTTGGACCCCTGTTATTCTTGATTTTCATTAACGACCTTCCAGACACTGTTCAGTCAGGCATCAAAATATTTGCGGACGACACCAAAATTTACAATAGAGCTGACCATTCTACATCTGTACTCTCTCTCCAGGAAGACATTGTGAGGGTCCACCAGTGGTCGTTGGAGTGGCAGCTTCCCTTCAACATCGACAAGTGTGCGGTTCTCCACATTGGCAAAAACAACATGCTTCACGACTACTCAATGAGAGGCTCACTCTTGACGAAGACAGAGGCAGAGAGGGACCTAGGGGTGGTTATCGATCGGGAACTGAAGTTCAGAGAGCAGGCTTCTACTGCTGTCTCCAAGGCTATTCGAGTCCTGGCAGTCATCAGACGGTCATTTGCTCACATCGACAAATTCACACTGCCTCTTCTCTTTAAGTCATTGGTGCGCCCCCTCCTCGAATATGGAAATGCTTCCTGGGGACCGTTCAACAGGGCTGATGAGAAGTCCTTGGAGAGGGTTCAGCGCCGTGCTACCCGCTTAGTTGGTGACATTAAGGGCTTACCCTACTCAGACAGGCTACGAGCTCTCAAAATTCCATCTTTATACTACCGGAGACGCCGAGGGGACATGATCAGGACTTTCCAGCTTCTTCACGGTGCCATTGACCAGGACCCGTCTCAGTTCCTACAGGTAGACACGTCTTCCCGCACACGTGGACACAGATGGAAGTTGCAAAAACCGACAGCCATCACAAGAGCCCGTCGTGCTACATTTAGTGTCCGCATTGTAAACGACTGGAACTCTCTTCCGTCACACGTAGTGGAAGCCCGTACACTTGACCAATTCAAGGCAAGACTCGACACCACCTGGACTCACCTAATGTATGATAGTCCTGACTGACCTGTATCTGCCCATGGGTTGAGCTAGAAAACCCATGGTCCCCACTCAGGCTCCCGCCTGAGTAAGACCAAGCTAAGACTCCCATTGAGATCGAGCTCGCCAGAGAACGGAGCCAGCAGGCCTTTGAGCCTCCAAAATTCCGACATCCTTAGGTAAGGTAAGGTAAGGTATGTATATGTTGATTAATCAGCACTGGTTTCAAGAGGCAATTGTAGTTTAAACTTCAGAATCCTGCATGTGATGCTAGGTGCAAGCTGATGGCTAAGCTTTGCAATCACAGAAGACCCCTCACATGAGAGACTGGAGGTCAAGTTTTTTAGTTTTTTTCAGATTCATTTTTAATTCAGAGTTGATTATTTTTGCATTCATACAAATATATTGGCATAACACACCTTGCACACACATTACATACACTGAGACCAGAAGTATTAGAAGTTGATTAGTTGTTACTTGACCTTTCCCATTGAACCTTGGATGCAAACATAGCAAATTCAATTTGACTGCACATTCAGGTATAGCCATCCACCAGAAACTTCAGATAAGCAAAAGCTGATCAGAAAATTTTCTCTTCACAATGTGGTCTGCAACTTGCTACTCAAACAGTCAGGAAAAGTATGTTTCAGAGTGAGCTGCTGCCTGCCATTGCTCACACTTTGACAAATGATTTTTCTGGTCATCTATTGCCAACATAAGGATTCTGATTGACAGCTATGTTAGAATGTATAATCACACTGAATATTTTGATTAAGGATCTGAATCTGTACATGTATATTCCACTTCACATAGCACTCTTGTTGAAAATAAACTAAAAAATATAGTCACCGGGAAGCCAAGGGGCAGGTGGTCCGTGTTACAGCTGAACATGTCCGCTTAGCCACACTTTAGGGTACAAGCTGCACTCAGGAGCAAGAATCATTAAACAATTTACCAACTTATTGTGAATTCAATTTTATAAACTCAATCACATCCAAACAGGTTCAAAATCAGAAGTAAAAATTCAAATAGATAGTTTCTATTCATTATGGTCACCCACAAAAAAATGTAGCTTTCTATCTTGCTATGTTAAAGTACTGAGCTTATAAGTTAACCCTATTTCCGTCAGGCTCCCGGCTACCCCTATTTCCGGCAAGGGGGGCAATATCGGCCCCCCTAAGATCTCGTAATCTAACCGGCCGATTTTGAAAATTCAAAGTGCTATGGATTCCTCTGCTGCTAAACCTTATTTTGAAAAAAGAAAATTTCAAAATTTTGATTTTTTAGGAGAAGGTCGTGCAAAATATACAATTTTTGTGTATTTTTTAGATTTTCCATAACCCTTGTCTCTGTTGTACGATTTTCACAAAACTAGTTCAGATTTACAAATAATTGACCCAAAATTTTCATATACTTGAGTTCGCAAAAATTCGAAATTCAATGGCAGTTCCAGGACCAGGACTATGAGGGGTAATATATACAACCTAAAAAGTTTTTGTTACGCGGATTAGAAGCCGTCATATACTGCTTGGCATCTTTGACACATAAATAAATGAGAAAAAATGTGAAAAACCCATCAGGGGCGGATGCAGTAAGGTAAAACAGTGGGGTAAAATGCATACCAACAATATGCGAATGGTATGCATGAGTATATTAGTCCCTCGACTAGTTGAAATTTATTTCTGATAATTTTTACCTTCCCATGCCAGCTCTGGGAAAGGGGGTGACATAGGCGGATCAAGGACTCGTCGTGGGGGGGTGGGGGTGATTGGAAAGACATTTTCAATATACAACGATATTGAGTCGCGGCGGTGATACTGGCTGGGAATATACATTTTGAAAATGTGTAGTGACTGGACACGCCTCTGGTAATCTAGAATTGGGTTATAACTATTTTGAATTATCATATACCCAATTGTATTCGCCCTGGCACGGCTGTAAGCAGTCTTCTCACTTACTAACGTTTAGTCCTTCTTGATAACATTCCCCCCCATTTTGAACTGCTGTAACCGCCCCTGATGAATACAAATAGTGACAATTGTGAATGCACTATCATCTCACATAAAAAATGATATAATAAAACCATATAACTGGTATCAGGATCAGCAGAGACGGCTTCCTTTTACAAAAAACCCATCGCATACGATAATACTTGGTTTGTGGATAGAACCTCCCCAAAAACCCAGCCATAGCTCCGCCCCTGGTAAATATATAATCTTGAAAATTTCAGAAAACCTGCCTGTACTAGTTTTAGGAAAAGTCAGGAAGTTTCAAAGTTCTATCGCAAGCCGTTTCGGAGATATTTTCGAAAAACCTGAAGGGGGCAATATTAGCCCCCCTGCCGGAAATAGGGTTAATGAAGAAAATTAACAATTATATGACTAAAATGCAATAAAAGCATTCATAATATCATGTAGCATATCCACATATGAACTCTCAGCTGTTGTGGCAAAAAGACCAGTTTTGACGACTTGTTTAACAACAGGGGCTTGAAACCATGACACGCTTATTCAGTATCACATCAGAACAGACACAGGTGCTCCCACATAACGGTAATAGTGTTAACAGCTATTTAAATGGAGGGACAGGGAAGAGGTGGCAACGTGATCCCAGGAGACGCCCCTACACAGGAGGGAGTGAATACCAGCGGTGCAGCACCCGAAACCCCCCCTCCCGAGACGCCGGCACCCCCGCGACGGAAGCGAAGCGGCTACGCAACGAATCACGGGCGGGAACGCCACCCGGCCACGGCGGCGGACGGAGACGAGAATGACAGAGGGGAGCCCGGTTTCTTGGTGACTAATTCAATGCCAACGACCGACGTGTATATGTTTACATAAGAGCGCTACCCGGCTACGGCGGCGAACGCCGACGGAGGCGGGAGCGACGGAGGACCATTATGCTTCCCCATTCTGCTGAATTTCCATGTGCTATGGATAAGCTTATGAGGTGAAGGACCTTTCAACCTTTCTGGTTTCTGTCACATAATGCTACTTTGAGGTTTGTTGAAGCTGCTTCAGTTTCAAAGTTCCAACATCTTAACAAGTATCAACCCCCAAGTACACATTAGTGTCAGACCCCTCTCCTGTGTGGGTGTTAAAAAGGAAAAACCTGTACCAAGAGTTCCTTGTTTCACAGTTTTAGTGGAGGGTGCTGGGACACCTCTAAACTTGGTTATGGTGGAAAGAAATTGAAACGAAAGTGTTTCTGAGTACCTGTTTGATATTCATCCTTATATACAAAACACAGACAGAGGGTGTTAAAATGAATTTTCACTATGTGGGAGTTGGGTGTATGTGGCAGTTTATAACATGTTTCGATGTTTGCAGATGATACTTCATGGAGGCAACATAAAGAGCTAATCAACCACTTTCTTCTGAGCATATATCACCTGTGTGCTGTTCAAAATGTTGATTCCAGAGTTGGACATATTTGTTGGGAATGTTTTCATCATTGATTGGGAGATTCTGGAACTCTGGCTAGACGGCCATGAATGTGAGTACAACAGCTCACGCTCTTCATTCCGCTTCAGCCGTGCTACAGTCCATGTCACGGATCGCTGACTGTGTTCACGGTGAACATCATCTAGTTTGACATGCGGTAGTAGAGGTGTCTAGTCATGCTTAAGAAGAGTTTTGCCAGAAAATGTACATTGACAAGGTGTAATGTCTTATCCCATCGCAGTATATGTTATCTGAAGGCTTCTTGACTCGTGCATGAGTCTGTGAACCTGTGTACTACCCTGGCATGGTTCCGTTGCTAGGGCCGGAGTGTGGTGTGTGGGGCGGGGTCTGTGAGGCTGTGGGGTCTGCCTTACCGTTGTGGTGCGGGTGTCTGTCTGACGATATGGAGGCGGGGTCTGTATGACTATGTGGGCCAGGGTCTGTCTGACATTGTGTGTGGGGGTGGGGTCTCTCTGACAGTGTTTGTGGGGCCTGTCTGACCCTTCCCCGTCGCCAGGCCAGAGCGCCGTGTCGCTGCTGCAGCAGCGGGGCGTGCTGACGGCCGGCGCCACGGTGGACATGCTGCACGGAGACGTCATGGACCACTACCGCAGCTTTGCCACGCTGGAACGCCTGCTGGAGGTGCCCACCCAGTTTGTGGAACAGCACGTGCTTCAGATCAGTCCTGCCGACCAGACCAGCATCATAGAGAAGTGAGTTGGTGATTGGTGTTTTGGCTAGCAGGAGGAGCGAGTCCCAGCGCTCGGGGAAACTGGGAGGGCAGAGTGCTCTCCATATGCATCGTTTGGAAGGAGCCTCACGGGGTCTCATTCCGGATCTTATTCTTACTTCGTATTGTCTTCAGAATATACTCGTATATCCCCTTAACTGACGTATGAATGAACTATATTCGTCCTTCTTGTGGCGTGCATGCCTCAATTTCCTTGTGTGTTTTGCAGCGTGGCTTTATACAAACTCTTTTGTCAGGTATTACGATTTTGATGACGCTGTTATGCGCGAATTGATCGGAAAGAAACCGTCCTCCAAGAACAGAAAAGAGCTGGACGATGTCTGCGACAAGACGGGCGTTCTCATCCGCTCCTGCAGGTATGTCCATGTTGAAAAGGTGGGCTGCAGTTTTTACAGTGGATTGGAGCGTTGAAATGTCCCACATATATAGCTTAAAGTTCAAATGGAGCGGTTCTTTTAAAGGAAGATGTCCCGGTTGGACCCAGGCCGGCTGCTTTGTTTCGTGTGCGCAGGGGCCAGTCGGTTATTGGCAGTCTATCTATCAGACTGTTTGCGAATTGCTAAAGTTTTAATTTTGAAAATTGACGTCATAGGCTAGCAAAAGGTTTTGACGTTTTAGGTGAACAGCTTTTAGAAGTTGTATTTTGGCTTTCATCCACGTTTTCAACATAGTCACACGCACACGGTTTGTGTTGCTCCTTAGGAATTGTTCCTCTCAGCTATCACGTCATCCCTTTTTTAAATACCATTGCGTCCAGGTTTTCAGTTAAAGGCAATGGGGCATCTTCACAACGTGATTTTAACTGAGATAGCCAAGTTGTAAAGCAAGTCTGAATACCCGGTACTCCATATTTCATTTGTTTTGGAACTCGATATTTCCGTAGAAAAAAAAACTAAAACCTACCTGACACCAGCCCCCCATCAGCCCGTCACCGGGCGGCCATTGTTGTGAGCTTCTGGTGTGACGACATATGCTGACGTCACGATGAGCATCAGCCAATCGAAGCCCTTGAAGCGTTTAAGTATGGTAGTGGTTGCCAGATCGTGACATCATCCACAGGCTGATATTTATTTCTTTTTCTAGAGGAGTATTTTTAAAAACAAAATATTGAGCTTGATGTACATTTTTCAGAGAAATCATGAGTGGTTTCATTATTTTTGGCTAAAAGTACGCCTAATTTCACTAAATTCCAGGATTCGACCAAGGTGCCACATTCCCTTTAAGTCTTGCTGTCGGCAAATAGTCGTCCCCAAACTTGTTAACATTGCCAACGCTGATTGAAAGTGACGGAAAATTGAGGATGTTTGAACAAAATTTCCAATTATATTTGTCAAATGCGTCAGAAATGTTTTGTTAAAAAAGTGTGATGCACCCCCAGTCAATCATCTAACGTGTGCAATTGTACAAGTCCAAACGGTCCAAGCTCCCTCACTAATAAACAGGGCGCTGGTCCAGGCACAAGTTGACTGTACTGTTTTGTGCCCGCAGGCGGCAGTTTGACAACGTGCGGCGCATCTACAAGCAGGTGGACGAGATGACGGGCAGTGTGTTGGACAACATCCGACAGCAGTTCCTGCTGCCGGATCCCCTCGCCAGGTGGGCGGGCCTGCTCTCTGGCCATGGGCGGATCCCGAGGAGCCCTACCAAAGCCTAAAACACTGTTTTTGTTCCCCACCCACTACAAATGGGGTGGATGAAATGAATAAAAACTAAGCGAGTCAGAAATAGGGAGAACAGTTTTGCTTTTAAATACGCTGGTGAAGTCCACCCCCCCCCATGCTCACCAAAATCCGGGAACAGTTGCTCCCTCCGAAATCTAGTTCTGGATCTGCGAGCGTCTGCAGCAGGGTCGGTATAATATGTATAACAGGCAGGGCTCAGATATTGCGAGGAAAATAGCTCATTCAAAGCACCCCGACGTCAAATGGTATGTTTAAGAGCACTGGCTCGCCAAGATACCTTGCCAAAGATATACTTGCAGAGTGACGGACCACTCCATTGCTGCCCCAGTGATGCGGAAAACTAAGAGGTGTCGCTTC
Source organism: Lepas anatifera (assembly GCA_034440635.1). Lineage (NCBI taxonomy): Eukaryota > Metazoa > Arthropoda > Thecostraca > Lepadidae > Lepas > Lepas anatifera. The sequence continues at coordinate 87,282 of JAOTON010000730.1, read as the reverse complement.
CAAGCTCAGCAAATGTACGCCATTGAAATGGTGGTAGAGAATGCCCTACTTGCAGTGGATCCGCGAAGAAGTACGAAGTGCTTCTCCTAAGCGGTTGGCGTAACGTCTGGTGCGCCATCTATCCGAATGGTTGTCAGCCTTTCACCTCGGACCTGAAAACCACCAGACTTGCTTTTACGGAAATTTAGCTTGAAGAATACATAACGAGAATCACGGAGGTGAAATCCGGGACTGATTGTGTACAGGCTCTCCCTTAAGGGTGCGTTATCAATGTTAACCCTATGGGAGCATATTTCGTGAAATATCTCGTAAAGTAAGGTGGCCATCGTCGTGATTTTTTCACCAAAAGTAGACAATATGTGTATCTTTACGGCAGTTGATATTTCAAGCGTGACGCATTTCTAGTTTTTGTACAATCTGACTTTCTTTTTCAAATTTCTCAAACTTAAAGTTTGAATAACTTTTACATAATATAATCATTGAAGCAGTGTGAGTGGGCCTATGTTCTAGGAGCCAGTCTCCACAACTCTGTTGTTGTACTTTTTTGAATTTTTGCTTTATAAGAAAGATATTAGAAGCTGAAATTTGAAAGCGTTTTCCAAAAATTCAGGGTAAAAATCGGAAAAACGGAAACAACAGAGTTTTGCGGCTATCTCCTCTATACAATTTCCATACAGAATCAAAACCAAAAAAGGCTCGGCGAAAAAGTGATTTCAAGTTTTATAAAACTTTCCCAATAGATGGCGCTGGCAGTACCAGATTCGCATGAGTCGCCGCTGAGCCAGGTCTGTTCATTCATGATTTGGTGAATGGGACAGGAGCAGTGGCATTACAAGAAATACGTCAAGGTGGTTGATAGCAGAGAAACTGCAGTTAGAAGCCAAAATAAATATATTCACAAATTTGGATAGGAAATATTGAACAAAAGGAGAGCCTATAGTCTGATCACCCCTTGGCTACGCCACTGGCACACGGACACCTGTTTACCGGCGTGACCGGTTTCTCTGCGCCTCGGGCGCGCGCCAGTCACGTGGCAGCCGACTGAGGACGGGATCCGGCTGCTGAGGCCCTGCTGAGTGGATAAGGACGTCTCCATTGGACAGTGCCGGATCTAGCCGGTCGGTTGGAGGGGGGGCAAGGCAAAGTCGCAACAAATAAAAAACGTCAGACAGTGAAAAATGTTGCCGCAATATAATTTGACCGTAGTTTTTGGGGATGCCCAAGACGAAAGGCAAAAAACCATCACGGGGTGAAAAATATGCGCACAAGATGCTTGTTTTTGCTATCCACGGCCCAATGCTTACACTGAAGTTGACTGGTTCTGTTTGAAGTTTAGAGTTAAAGGGAGATACGCGAAAAAATTTTATTGGCTATATCAAAAGGTTACAAAAAGTTGTTTCAGAAGTCCTATTCTCATTTTTGCGAATTCGGCCTGCAAATGCCTTAAAATTGCTCTCAAAGTCAACATTTCTAGACGACTTTACCGGTACACCTCATATCGATGTTTATGACGTCCACATGGCTAAGGCTATCAATTTCTCTAAGAATTAGGTCATATCTATCCTAAACAGTGATGTAGAACTTTGGGCTACTCCAGAAAAAAATTACTTTAGAAAAACAACATTCCAAAACTATTTTGAAGCAGAAATATAGGGCTTAAAAGAAATCACAATTAACCAATCAGAAGCCTAGGAATTCTCAAACCAGGGTCACGTGACCTATCTGACGCAAAAGTTTTGTCATCCTGGGGCGGAAGCAGAAAATGGCTCAAGACTCGAGGTACGAAACCGCTGAAGACTTGAGTAATTATGTTTTTTCCGTTTTTAGGGCAAACTTATTCATTTTGGAGTTTTTGAAAGCTTTTTAAAATTAATTCAAATACAACTACAGGAGGGCAAACATTTGTATTATTAAGAAACATTATTTTTCAACTTTAAATAGTTTTCGAAAAGTAAGTGATGGGTATGGGCATGGGCAAGTGATGGGCATTTTATCGAAACTGTTAACCTATTTCGATAATAAGTGAGTGGCCTCCCAAAATTTTGCCGAAGATACAAAAATCATTGATAGTTTCGTTATCAGGATTTTTCAAATAGTAAGAAACCACAATAATAATTTTTCGCGTATCTCCCTTTAAGGGACCACAAATCTCGGTTATTAACTCAAGCGGAGTCGAGGCAAAAAGGAGGTCGATGACTTTGTGGGGGGAGGGGAAGGCACAGCATAGTTCTGCCCCGAGCTTGTCCGTTTGGGGGGGTAAATATTTTTTGCCCTCCCCTCTGGATCCGCCACAGCCATAGAGTTTGCATGAACTTTGACTACCGTGTTGTCGAATCAAATATTTGAAATGAGGATATGAAGGAATTGTAAAAAAAACAATGGGATTCACCCTAATTAATATTACATCATCCCGGTCATCAAAAATGGTTCATTTTTTACCGCCCCAACATTCAGTCATCTCCGCAAGGTGTTTTCTTATTGGATCGATGGTCTAGACGAGCAAGAGGTGAGCTACAATGATGTGTCCAGGGTAAAGATCGAGAAAACGAGAACAAAAAAGTTTTGTGGCTATCTCTTCCATACCATTCCCATACAAAATAAAAATTAAAAAAGGCTCGGCGAAGAAGTTTTTTTTAAGTTCTATAAAACAGTTTTCAAGTTTTATAATAAAATCTACACTTCTGTCTTTGAAAAACTTCCAAGAATCTAAAACGGTGCATCGCACCTGCTCGTACCAAGAAGTGAAATCTAGCTGCTGATGTTTTATCATTTTAAGTCCACCTAACAATTTATTGTCTCTCAAAAACCATGATCAGTGCTCTTACAATTTCCAAACTGAGACGAAAGCATCAGACTTCATCCGACCGATTGTCCAATCATGATTGTTGATATTTCGGTAACTTCTGTATTCCATTAACAAGAGAAATAGCTACTTGTCTTGTGAAATAATATCGTGTTAGTTAGACGAAAATAGCTAAATCGGGCTTGCAAACGTCCCCCCAGAAAAAATGCTCGGGAATTTTAGAATGACTAACCGACCGAGGAGACAGAGAGGGGGACAAAAGGTCCGACGGGAGCGTTTATCTCTACAGGGGAGCATCGCTCAAGGGGTGATGTTTTCATCGAAAGCAGCCGAAGTGTAGCCCATAACAAAATTCGAATATTTTAGTGGGACTGATGTTTTAAATTCAAGCAACCATGTATTATTGTTGTGTTATAAAACACAAATTGAATAAAATAAAGCAATTTGAAATAATGCGGGAGGAAAAAATTGGAGCAACACTTCTCAGTTATCACACATTTGTATTTACTAAGAGGCAGGGGCGTAGCCAGGATTTCGCTCGATTTCCCTGCGACAGCGCCAACAGAGCCCTGATGGGTAAAAAGGGCCTTGCTTGTTACAGAATAGAGTGCTGAAGAGGGCTTGAGAGTGCGCTGTCTGGTATGAAATTTCAAATTTGGCCACAGATCATAGTGGAGGCGAGCCGCGCTTCGCGCGGTCCGTATCCTCAGGGGGCCCTTCGGGCCCTAAGGGGGGCGGCTGTCCCTGCCGCCCCCTCCTTGGCTACGCCCCTGCTAAGAGGTCTCATTAAACATTAATAGGGCTTTGCAAATTCTACCTATATTTCTTATATTACGATTGCTGTAATATCCCAATTATATGAGTGACTAATAAAGCATACACAGCATGATCAGGGGTACTGAGCATCATACTAAGCCGATGGCTACCACATTTTTGACCAAAAAACAGTCAATTATGTGCAGACCCTACATTGTCACAATCATGGATGCAGTTTTTTTGCCTATGCAACAATACCGGAAATCATGGATCTGCCGATGTGATCCTTGCTCCAATTGGTCCCATAGATCCGACGGAGTGGAGATAAATCTTCATGACATACAAAGAAGATTCAACACAAATTCGTCATTTGGGAAATGCAGTCCTGCGTTCACTTCCTTGCTATCGCTCGCTAGCTCACTCCGTCTCATGACCGCATTTCAAGCACGTCCTTTCTTTCAAGTCTTACCTCCTCTTGTGGACCAGTGAGGGTAACTAACAGGCTGTTTTCACAAAATGAGCCTCAGGTGAGACCAGGCCATTTCACTTCCAGCAAAAATGTTTATTTCGTTTTTAATGGATTTGTGGGCACAGTAAATTGTTTAGTGTGATTAACTGGCAGCAAAAATAGGCCAAAATCTGGTTAGCTTTCAGTTTTGCAGTGGAAAATGTAGTGCCAGAGTTGGAGGCTGAAGGTCTATGGTCCCCTCACTTTCTGGCCAGTTTCGGCCTGCCTGGCCGAAGCTGGATACCGCACATTGTTCTGCAACTGGACAATATGAGCCTTCATGAGTCTACTAACATATGAAATGTTGCTGCATTGGTGTTTTTTAAAATCGATGTGGCTTCATATTTTGCCTATGTTTGTTTAAAAATGAGTGCCCCGCAAATTTTCCATGATATGGTTTATTTTGGACATCCGATCAAAATTTGGTCTTAATCAGGTCACTGTCCGCGTTCGAGAAATCAGCATGAAATAAATTTTGCATAGTTACAGCTTAAAAAATCGTACCAGAAAGCTACGGGGTGTGTTTTCGAAATAATATTGACAGAATAGACCATTCTTAACACATTTAAAGTAAACATGAAGAATAGGCTGAGCTACTTTGTACCTGATTTGGGTCAAATGGCCTAGTTGACCCAAGACGGCGTTTTTACCGATGTGAGCTGTGTGCAATAGCAAGGAGAGGCGGGTGACAGGGAACGATCCTGAGGGAGGTTTATGCCGAATTGACCCGCCCGAATCCTTTTCGTACCTTTAAGGTACCCAAATAATCGATTTTAGGGGACACCTAGAAATTGATTGGTCTATGATCACTAGAAGCAGAAGCCGCCGCGAGAGATCTGTTCGAACGAGTGAAAACCCCAAAAATTATCCTCCGGGTTCAGCTAAGATCTATGGAAGCCTTCTTCATTTGTTGCTCATCATCCTCCCTCAGCAGGGCAAAACTTCCGACAGCGAGAGAGGTCTAAAATACAACCTTACCAGCAGCCGGAAGATCCGGACTTTTATGGAGATGCCACTGTTACCAGCGCAAGTTTAAATGTGAATAGATTTTGATCCATGGCGTCCACGGAATACACTACAAGTGGAACTTCCGACAACTGCTTGTTGGAATACTTTTGCTGACAAAGAGCAGAGTGGGAAGGTGACACTAAAAAAAGAGGCGTTCAGTAAGTGGATAATCTTTCGGATTTCGCAGCACTCCATTCCGCAGTGTCTCAAAACTGGTTTTTGCATTGGGATAGTGAGTGTAAAATTCACGCTTGAAAATATGGAAGGCGAGTAGAGAGTCCAAACGCTATAATATTGTGGGAGTTAGTTGAAACTCGGTTACAGCCCTTACTAGCCCTTACTCGCGCATTTTTCATCAAATTTGTCTTTCCTTCCACACTAGATGGTTTTATATATACTAGGATTATTGAATTATGCTAAAAAAAATCCCCAGGAAAAGTGTTTGGAAAAGTGAGTTAGAAAAAAATGAAGGGGAAAAAGTGAAGGGGAAATTCAGGGCGCCTGGGTGTCACACTCTACTAAGCATTCCAGGATTTAGATAATTGTGCCTCCATCGCCATTATCAAGGATGACACTTTCCGTTCAGCGGGATACAAACAGCAGAACACCAGGCTCTACCAATATCAGTAAGACCCATTTCTGGCCACTACGGGCTGGAGTGACAAGATCTTTCAGGGGAAAAGAAAGCAGCGATTGTCCTGTGAGCAGAGTGCTAGCGACGACGACTTCAGGGCAGCGATTAACTCAACTAGTGTGTCCCCGTAGTACACTTCTCATACGGAAAGGCAAGCAATTGTGCGAGTCAGACTTCTGTATCATATTCTGCCAGCACCTGTTATTACCGAGGCTGGTGACTAGGGTATCCTCCCCCGTAGGCGGATCCAGGATTGCCGATCGGGGGGGCGGGCAGCTTCCCGAGGGGCGCCATTTGGACCAGGGGGTTGCCACTTTTGACCGGCAAAACCCATCAGTTGGGCGCAAAATCCTATCGGTTGGCACCGATTTTTGCATCCTGGGGGGATGGAAAGCGACATTTCAGGGGGAGTCTTGTTAAAGACGTCACGTTTTTCTTGAAATGAAAATGGAAGGACTGAGGTCAGTTTTGATTCAATTGTCGAGTTTGCCGCACTTGTTTTAGATTTGTCTCTGCGATTAATTTTTTTATGATCGGAAAAATATCGGAAGAATATTCTTTATGATACTCCCGTCATGGAACCTCCCTGAAGCTGGTTTCTAAAGATATTGTTCTTTTTGGTATTTGTGCATATATCGTGCATAGCGGGTGGAGATAATTTATTCATCACACAATACGTAGAAAAATGTCACACTACAATATCATAAGAATATAATGATAGCCACTAATTCGTACCCGAAATATCTAGTTACTTGTATAAAAACAGGACCGACAGACTCACGAATGCATCTCCACTCAGTCGACCAAACCGACTACCGAAAAGACTGGGCTGACGGCCAACGCCTATGCCTTGGATCACCCAAGCTGATCGAGGTTGCAATGCGGGTATCCAAGCCCGGGAAATCATCACAAAAACGGTCCCGAAGACAGCCTACTCCGGTCCCGAGAGGCGGCCAGGTGGGACCTGGACGGCGGGGACGGTGCAACGGCGCGGGTCCTCGCCACAAATCGGCTGTCATCCAAACCGGAATCGCCAGAGCTTCCTTCGGCGATTGGGGCGACTTTAACGAAGCGCCCCCATATGGATATCTTTATTCGACGGCCGGAACAATCATCATCATCATATTTCAGGGGGCGCCATCAACCTTTCAGGGGGCGCCATGGCCATTTCAGGGGGCTCCGAGGGTCGATAGAGGGGGCACGTGCCCCTCTTTGCTCCCCTGGATCTGCATATGATCCTCCCACTTTGGGGCAGCCATGTGATGACTTGAGTGTCTCGTTCCTTAGTCCATCAGCTTTATCGCATTCAATGTTCCGAATTTTCGACCGGTAAGCCCTCTTCACTCTCGGGGCGTGAAGCTCAAGCCCGATGCAATTATTTTCTGCCGATGTTGCCACTTTGCAGTTTGTTTGAAAAATTTCAGTTTATTCTGCTTTTTTCTGTGATGAAAACATATATTGTCGTCCCCTGACACAGTAACGTGTTTTCTGTATCCTTTAGACTCCATAAAAGTCATTTTTGGACCTGTAAATTTCCAGAAAGAGGGTACTTTCTCGCCCAATTGAACTACGGCTTTCCCTGAAATGATTACGATACTCCTTGAAATGGCTAATGACACCCCAACTGAAATTTTGCAGGGGAGGTGGTGTTGCATCACCCACTAATACTTGCCGAATATTTCAGGATCGTCGTTCAGGTCTTGAAAATCTATACGGACTATGGGACATTTATTGCGCGTGTTTTGCACAAACCTTTAGCTCCTAACATCAGGGAACTACTGACTCATGACTGGAGGCATGTGAGGGTTATTTGGACGTCAGCACACGTATTCACACGAATCTCTCATGGTTCCTCTCCTCATAAAAAGGTCACACAAACAATTCAAAAATTCAATGGTGATGATGTGTGGACTTCATTGAATCACATCAGTCTTAATTCTAAGTCAGAGCTGAGGGCCTATCCATAAATTAAGTTACATGTATTCTTATAATTCTAACCCCCCTCCCTCATTGTAATACTTGCTTCCACCCTGTTGTAACGTCTAACAAAACGGTTGCTGACTTCCCGCTCCCCCTTGTTTTTCCTTCTGTACTTTATGGACGGTCTCATATGTTTCGGAGACCATCTTTCGATACTGTCCTAGGTCAGGGCCTATACCTAAAGAAACTGCTTCTAATACATTACAAAGGCTTTGGTTTATATCGAACTGATGTGTTCAGAAAGCGTCTGGACGGGATTGAGACAGAACACGTGTTTTGTCGATTACAACACAAACTACCCTATGATCAGAAACACTTCTCGATCACAGTGAGGAAAACTCCGCACATGATCGAGGGATACCACGCCCCCCCCATCTCCGAGCATCAGAAAAATGTTCCATAATAAATACTTTGGTAAACACATGGAGCTGCGCGCCTCAGGGTTCGGTGGGTGAGCAAGTCAGTGAGTCCCGTACGAACGCACGCCCCTTTCCGTGACCGCCACGGGGAGGGGAATCTCTAAGAAAACCCCAAGGCGATCACAAATGCGGGCACCCGGCCCATGTGTCATGTGTATGTGCGTGTGTGTGTGTTTACACACGCACGGAAAATGACGCACCACCGACGCAAGGCGGGCCGAGCAATAATGCTGAAAAACGATAGCTTTCAAAAGAAGGCACTATATGTTTACAAAGCTAGGACCCTCCGCATAAAGAGGGGATGTTATGTGACTGGGTGGACGACGTTTTTATATTTTTTCGGGATGGAAGAAGTCGTTAAACTTCCCTGAGGTTCTCACGGAAAACAGTAAACAAGGATATTACGGAAATATTTCTGATACATTTACCAGGATGGAAAAGGACTAGCTTAGTTTGGGAGGAAGAAAGTGGGTCCACAAGGTTTGGTCACGAAAGTGGACAAAGTAGTCGAGGATCCTACAACTAACTAGCTGCTAACTGACGCAAAGAGCGTAGCCAATCCACAGCCATGCTTGAAATGTCATTTGGCTAGCTTTGGTCCATCCCAGGTGACAGTTGTGCGAGCTGCAACTGCTTTCTTATTTAGAGAAACCAAGACAAAGGCTTTAGCAGTCTGCTCTCGGACAAATACTGGGCCCGCCCCTGCAAGAGCACCTGTTACTGCGACCCGTCTGACCTTGCCCGCAGCGGTTCTTGTTTACCTGAAGGGTCGTAAAGCGTGGAATGCGGAAGCGTACTACGGTTTACAACCAACGTGTCACGTGGGCGGTCTGTGTATCGAAATGAATGAACGAATGACCTGACATCTGTTGTTGGGGAAACAGGGTATTAGTTCTGACGGGTCATGTCGTGTGGTGCATGTGTCGAGGGTAACGCACCCTTAAGTATCGTTCCGTCACTAGGACCTTAGGACATCTAAGCGAGCATGACTATGATGACGGCGGGGCGTCGGACCTACTTAAGACGTACGATAGTTATGAGAGATACTGTGCATTCAGCCTAATATATAGTATAATAATAATGTGATAATTATCAGTGTTACGGACAACTTCAGTGAGACCAATATTTACCGCGCCGTCTGATATGGGTGGCGCCAAGGGAACTGTGGCGCCGCCTGTGGCCGCTCTGCCTTGAGGATTGTCTGGGTATGGGACACTATGTGGATAGGATTCTCAGTGTCTGCAGGCGGTAATGTCTGCAGTGTGCAGGCAAAGCTTTCGATAATTTGGGGGGGCAAGCGTGCCAAATGGTCGGGGATAGTAATTTCTTGTTTTTGTATTCTCCAGTCCAGTTGCTTTACCTTTAACACCTTCAGCTTCTCTTTTTCCTACCATCCTGCTCACTTTTGGTTTTATTGTATTATTTCGTGTGGCCGGCCCATGATGTTTTCTTTTGGGGAACGCCTTGTTTATTTGGAAGATTTGGAAGGGTATATTCGGGATCAGGAAGTCTTTTTCAAGTTTTCTCGGCCGGGATTTGAACCCGGTTCAGTGGTGTGAAAGCCGACCCGACTACACTGTGCCACCGCATCGGAAACTTTCCCCCAACTTAGTGAAAAAGTTGATGTTTGATAAGTATCTGGGAGTGCGTCAATCTTGACGTGGCCTTAGGTAACCGATACAAAAATGGGGCAGACATGAGGTTGTAACTCTTGTGGACTCGTGCTGCGATTTCGTTTCAAACGGTGCCGATTAGATGTGCTTCAAAAAATTTTTTCAAAGTGCTGCGAATTTCGACTGTGGTGGGATATTTCACCTGTCCTGTTGTTAACTTACGTGGTTTAGGGTTCACGTTGTCCTGATATTCGGGTTTTACTCGTAAGTTGATTGGTTGATATAACCGCAGATTGCAAAGTTTAGGAAAGCCCACACACCCACAGGTAAGAACACAGCTCAGAGAGGAGGACTGCAGGGATTAACTTGCCCATGCTGCCCCCTTCTCCACCTTCATCCCTTGCAGTGGAATACTTCCAGCGCAGTGGTTGCGGGTTTTATCACTCAGCCACAGTTCTAATCGCATCAAAGTGCCTGTGAAAATGTTTGGTGCCTTCCCAACAACGCCAATCCGTCTTCGTACAGGAGGTACGCAGCCATCTTGTTCTTGGACTGGGTGCGTTTTGAGACCCATAAGCGGAAGCTGGCTCATCTCACCTTCAATGACTTCTTCGTGTGCGCTGATGCTCTTCTTACCTACTGGGCGGATGAAGAGTGTGAACTGGACAAAGAGTTCTTCCAGGACCTCAGAGAGTGCAAGGTGGTCCTCGATAAAGAGAAGGAAGCCAAAACGTGAGTTGGAAAGTGGATCGATTTGAATGTTCTGGTCTGGTTATCGTCTTTCCGGGTGTCTGGCCCCAAAGAAGAATGTCCATTTTTTATTATAGATGGAGATATTTGAATTGTCTGTTCAATGCGTTTATGTTCATCATCATAGTCTGTATCTCTTCTCTCATGCCCATATGTTGTTTTCCAACGTGTTAACACACTGCAAGTCAAAGTGCAGAAGTGCTGGGATGCTGACCAGAGGCACCTGACAGGTGTCAATCTTATCAAGGACACGGTCGAGGCCGCCCGTCAACCTGCTCGGGCCCCACGCCTCGCCCAGCGCTGTCTATCGCACGTTCTCACTGGTCTTCAATGTTGCTGGCTGGTCTCGCCACTAATGATACCGCAGACTTATTATGATTAGGTTATGAGGTATTTATTAGGTAGTATTAGGTATTAGGTAGGCTGTTATTACGCTCAAGTGTGAGGCTCAAGATGTTTTTGGGTAGCACGGTGTTATGTAACATTCGTATTTGTGACCGTTTAATTCAATTTTAAATGAATGTAAGCTTTGATACATGTGACCCCCGTTAGAATCTAATTGTTCCTTTTCAGCCTTTGCTTCAGGTGTGGGGGACTCTTTCTTAAGGTAAAGGACTAAGTAAATGTTCTAAAAAGATATGAATATGTGTGGGGATGGGCTAAAAATGGACAAGGTACAGGCTACGCTGTCGCATCTCTATAGCCACTCAAATTGAGATTACCATCCAAATCCAGATTTGCTTGTGCTACGGAAATGACGCATGTAACAACGCGCGAGCTCATTGCGTGCGCGTCTGGGCTTTCTTCCGTTTCGTTTCCTGTGAGGGCAGTTGTTTGATAGACTAAACTAGAAAACGGAGACTCTGGGAATCGCTTAATTTCAACAGATATACTTATTGGCTAAGTTTTAAGAGCAGATACTGTTCATTGCTTAGAAGTTTATTGGCGAAATCCACGGAAGTTATTGTGGGCCCTGAAAAGTGAGAATCGTTAGCAAAAAAACAAAACAAAAACAACATAACATACGCTTTCTCAATATTGAATTCGCATAGAAACGGCCTGGTAGGTTTCCTCTCCCGCGTGACTGAGGGGGATCTCTCCCGCGTGCCTGAGGGTGACCTCTCCCGCGTGCCTGAGGGTGACCTCTCCCGCGTGCCTGAGGGTGACCTCTCCCGCGTGCCTGAGGGTGACCTCTCCCGCGTGCCTGAGGGTGACCTCTCCCGCGTGCCTGAGGGTGACCTCTCCCGCGTGACTGAGGGTGACCTCTCCCGCGTGCCTGAGGGTGACCTCTCCCGCGTGCCTAAGGGTGACCTCTCCCGCGTGACTGAGGGTGACCTCTCCCGCGTGCCTGAGGGTGACCTCTCCCGCGTGCCTGAGGGTGACCTCTCCCGCGTGCCTGAGGGTGACCTCTCCCGCGTGCCTGAGGGTGACCTCTCCCGCGTGACTGAGGGTGACCTCTCCCGCGTGCCTGAGGGTGACCTCTCCCGCGTGACTGAGGGTGACCTCTCCCGCGTGACTGAGGGTGACCTCTCCCGCGTGACTGAGGGTGACTGAGGGGGACGTGTCTCTCTGTCCTGCAGGGTGACGCTGCGTAAGCTGGAGGGCGGCCGTCTGAGCACTGACGCCGCCGGCGACCTGGCGCAGAACTTCCGCAGCTTGTTCCGCAGCTTGGTCCACATCGCCCTCGGGCTCTACCGCAGCCGCGAGCTCAAGGACCTCTTCATAGGTAAGTCGCCTGGCGACGACTGTGTTGGCTGGAGCACCTGGAGCAGGAGTCTCCATACGCTTGGGATGTGTGTGCCACTGTGACCCCAATGCTAGAGCGGTAGTGTGTTTTATCTTAACACATGCAAGGTGTACTCATTTCCCACCATAACTGAGGATCAGTACATCCTTTTTAAAAAGTGCTTTAACGAATCTGTGAGGAACACGCTGTTTCGGTCTGTCGCTGTCTGGGCTGTCAGGGAACAATTTTGTCGTGAGCTGTTTTCTACTGTTATTCAGTGGTGCGAGTGACTGTCAATAATTCTAGAAAGATGAGATTCGGATGTGGTGGTGTATGTAAATGAAAGCTGCTCGCAAAGAAACATTTTGTGTTGGATGATGAGCAAATGAGTAATAATTCATTAGTAATGAGTCGGAATTGCCGCGGTCATTGTGTATGAGTTCATTTGCTTCTATGGTCTTTGCTCTTTTTTACATTTATCATGCTTCTGTGGACTCCATTGAGTTTATTAATTTTCAGGAATAACGTGAAACTATTCAAGGAAAACCGTATGTGGAATGAAATATCGGCAAACGTTCCTCTTGTACCGAGATGACACAGACTGGTGAATATGCTGCGGGCATGTCTGTCATTCTCCGCCTCTTGCTTGTCGCCACGCGCGTCCACCGGCCGCTGCCGCCGCAGACCTGCAGGAGAGACTGGTGGAGCCGTGCCGGACGGCCCGCTGGACGCCGGAGGACCTGCAGGCCTTCTTGGCCGCCATCAACTTCGGCGCCGCCGACCTGGACCCGCTCCGGAGGTAAGTCGGGACGGCGCCGCGCGTGCGGCGGGCGCGTTGGTTTTTCAGCGGCATCGCCGTGTGGACCTGAGTCGCGGCCTGTGTTGTTGACTGTTAAAGGGAGTGGACCACTTGTTGAAATTCTTAAGTGAATGGTTTAATAGCAAAAGGGGTCTCAAAGTTAGGAAACAACATTTTCCCCAATTTCATACGCTGAAAACAGAAATATCTCCTGTTCTTACAATATGTGACGTCATCAAGATAACGCTTTTAATAATCAGTGAAATCACAGACCTTGATCATAGACTCGCTGTAAAGGCACATCCTGTAACTGTCCTATGTAACTGTCAGGGCACAAATTCTGATTTTTTAACTTCTTCTGCGATTTACTACATCCAAAAATTACGACCGAAAACTTGCAACTTCGTCACAACATCCGCACGACCGGTTACTGCAACCAGGGGCTGTGACAAACGTTTGGCAGAATGCTACTACTTCGCCTGCAGTGTCAGATACAAATCCCAAGCCTCGTGATTCTTGGGAAATGTCCCATTCTTTGTTGTTCGGCACGTTGCAGAGCTGTTGAAGGTCCGGTGCGAACAGCCCTTAAAATGAGTCGCATATGTCGGCATTAGGGGGTTTTCAGAGCAGTGCCGCGGGTCTCCCAGTATAGCTGAGGCGGCGGGGCGTTCGTCGGCAGGGAGCCGGACCTGGCCCTGCTGTGGCGGCGGTACCTGCGCGGCGTTGGACCGTGTCTGCAGCAGCTGTTCGTCAGCTGACGACCGGCGGGCCGTGGACGCTCCCCGCTCCTCTGACGGTTACCGCCCCTCCCCGCTCCTCTGACGGGCGCCGCTCCTTCCCGCTCCTCTGACAGGGACCGCCCCTCCCCACTCCTCTGACGGGTACCGCCCCTCCCCGCTCCTCTGACGGGGACAGCCCCTCCCGCTCCTCTGACGGGGACAGCCCCTCCCCGCTCCTCTGACGGGTACCGCCCCTCCCCGCTCCTCTGACGGGTACCGCCCCTCCCCGCTCCTCTGACGGGTACCGCCCCTCCCCGCTCCTCTGACGGGTACCGCCCTCCCCGCTCCTCTGACGGGTACCGCCCCTCCCCGCTCCTCTGACGGGTACCGCCCCTCCCCGATCCTCTGACGGGTACCGCCCCTCCCCGCTCCTCTGACGGGTACCGACCCTCCCCGCTCCTCTGACGGGTACCGCCCCTTCCCGATCTTCTGACGGGTACCGCCCCTCCCCGCTCCTCTGACGGGCACCGACCCTCCCCGCTCCTCTGACGGGTACCGCCCCTCCCTGATCCTCTGACGGGTACCGCTCCTCCCCGCTCCTCTGACGGGTACCGACCCTCCCCGCTCCTCTGACGGGGACAGCCCCTCCCCGCTCCTCTGACGGGGTCCACCCCTCCCCGCTCCTCTGACTGGTACGCCCCGCCCCGCTCCTCTGACGGGTACCGCCCCTCCCCGCTCCCCTGACTGATACCGACCCTCCCCGCTCCTCTGACTGGTACGCCCCTCCCCGCTCCTCTGGCTGGTACGCCCCTCCCCGCTCCTCTGACGGGTACCGCCCCTCCCCGCTCCTCTGACGGGTACCGCCCCTCCCCGCTCCTCTGACGGGTACGCCCCTCCCCGCTCCTCTGACGGGGTCCACCCCTCCCCGCTCCTCTGACGGGGTGCACCCCTCCCCGCTCCTCTGACTGGTACGCCCCTCCCCGCTCCTCTGACGGGTGTCGCCCACACCTTATGATCTGACTGCAGTAAAGGCAGCCCGCAAGCGCCGAAGAAGTTAATTTTGAAGCACGCTATGCATATTGCCTTTGGTTCCTCAAATGTTTTTGTTGCGTTATCAACTAGTTTTTCAAATCTCAGCCAGCAACTCACGTTCTTTACGTTCTTGTTTTGGTTTCTGTTCTTAGCCCATTAGAAAACGTAAATGCAGAAGTTATGGGAAAGCTTTTGGAAAACCAATCATGAAATATGTTAGGCATGTGGTTGCATTGACTACTGGTGCATCAAAAAATATTGGCGGTGATCCGAAATATTCGAGTGCTTCTTCCATGCATGTGTGCAAAGATCCATTCATCCTTTTCGGGAATAAGTTATGTTTTGTTTTGTACGGTAGCGTAGATTTATGTCGTGAATGTTTTAATCGGATCAGCATTCTATATTTAATCTTGTGTATGTCTTTTTCGTGAAACGGCGTATTGCAGACGGCAGGGAGTGTCCAGTGTAAGACCTGTATTGCTTCTAAGTCAGTGTGTCTCAACAACTGCTGATGCGACGGGCGGTCGGGGCTGAATGAGCACGGCGCGCCGGCCAGTGTTTCCTACGGAGAGAAACGCACGAGCGGCATGTCGGCGCGCTGTCTGCGCGCCAGTTTTGACGGAGCCAGGTAACGTTGCGGTGGTGTCATACGGTACTGGTGCTGCGTGTGTCTTGCTCACAGACCAGAGCATGGCAACTGTACAGTTGTGTTAAATAAACGGGATGTGTTATTTATACTGGCGCCTACAGCACACGTCAAAGGTGTGGCTTCGAATGAGATAAAAAGTCAGCGTACATGGTTGGGTGAAGACATTTCGTCCCAGTGCATCGATTCACAGGTCCTGTTACATTTCGAAAACTATATCGATATATTCGCACAGCACATTCATATTGAAAACACGGCGTTTTCGATATGCACCTGCGTCGGGGTACCTGCGGCCCTCGGCCCGCCGGGGGGTTTGAAGTGTCGGATTTCTACCACCTACGGCTCAGATCAAAGTGACTATTAGAGTCTCCGGGGTTATTGGCCCATTCCCGAAGACCTATGTCATTCAAGCAATTGCGATATTTCTGTGAAACATGTTTCCCCATATAAAGCTTGTTTCAATCCTATTCCAAGCGGTGGAAGCGTAATTTAGGCTTTTTCCAATGGGGTTTGCTGTAAGTCTCAAGCTACCTTAGCTCCCGGGGCAAATGAGATGTTTAAGTGCACCCCTGTTAATTAATTTTACCTTCAACGATCTCTAGTGGCTTCAATATTGAATTAAATTACAGCGTAACCAAAGAAGACTCGATCTGAAAAGTTTTCCACTTATGTTTACTTACAGCCTCTATATAATTATCTAGGTTTACAAGTTAAGGGGCCGTACTGCATCCCTACCAACCATGGCAAAAGTGGCTCACTTTTCCTTGAGACCATGGTTTTGACCAGTAATGGCGAAAATCCAAGACAAGTAAAAACGTATTACCATACGCATGTACCGCATTTCAGACACGTAACATCACTTCCACAGCACATTTCGTACTAGTTTCCCGAAATGCAGAGAGTTCAAAGCCCGTTTCCATAAGTTAGTACCACAAATGTGTGGAAACAAGGAACAAACGAGCTTAAGAGAATGTTTCCTAAGCATGTCATTTAATTTCCTGTCCGTAAACATTGCATACCTGCTGATCATTCACAGGCAGCACCCAACAGACAATCTCAGCCATCATGACACTTTCCAACGAGCGCGCAGACCTCTCTCCCAGAATTCTGTCCACCGTCTACTCCAGGCGACGACGTCGCCCTCTTCAGCAGACGACGCACCCGCCCTCGTCCTGTCGGCCCAGCTGCCGGTCGCGGTTCCGTTGGGCTGCGGCGCCGAATGTGGCGGCGTTGCCCGTGTGCCGGTTGGTGCCGCCCAGGTACTCCCGGTGGTTGGGGTTCAGTTGGTTGGAGCGGTTGTCGACCGCCGCCTTGCCCATGCTCTCAGCAGTCGGCCCTGACGATTCTGAGTTTCCCATCACCTGTAGAAACGTCCGTGACAGGGGGGCGTTTTCGCTGCAAAAAAACGTGGGGATTTCGCCTCGTCAAGATGAGACAGAAGAGTCATACCTGATACGACAAATGTTCTAAAAAGGATGGAATTTGAGTCCAGAGGAAACCAGCTATTCGTGCTGAAGCCCGATCTTAAAGCTTGCCCCAAACAGGTCAGATCTGGCACCGCGCATGTGCGTCGCTGCTTCAGGGCGTGGGAAGCATCACGATTTGCCAAGTCGTTGGCTTCATTGCCTAAGCCTTTGTAAGTCTAAGTGAGTAATTAAACCTGTCTCTAATCGAGGCTGGATATCTCTTCTGAATCCAGGGGTTGCCCTGGATGAGTTAACTGGAGCGGCGATGCAAGCGCTATGAGAGACCACAAAACCAGGAGTCTTGACCCAGCGACCCTCACCCCGGAGTTTCGCCCAAGCAGCTTAGGTGGGATTTCGGGACTTGAAGAAGGCGCAACGGCCAAGAAGGCGCCATGGGCGGATTTCATGAATAATGTTGTTCTCTTTGCAGTCGTGCCCTAAGAGGGCTGATCGCACGTCCTGCAGCGTATCGCTGCGAGGCTCGGCTGTAGAGTGGCCATCAAAACCAAAGCTGGGGAACCATGGAAACATAAACACATATCTTCGCTGCACATTCCCGGCAACAAAGCCAAGGTTGAGATGTTTTAAAGAAAAGCACGAGTTTGTTGGCGCTGGTTGTATCATTGGTGTGACCTGCCAGATTTCGACAACCATACGGCACACGGCGCTGCAAGCAGGCCCAGGGTACGGGCATTGGTTAGACTGTAAAATAAACCATCCGACGTGAAGCCAAAAGTCCAGAACGGCAACTGGATTTCATATTTCAATGCGTGTCAGTAAAATTTCTATCGTAATTGCACAATCGTTCAGATAGACACATTTTTCATAAGCTTATGATACTTGTATCGTCCAGGGTTAACAGAATCACTATTCTTGGGGCGGGTTGCAAAGTTGAATCGATGTTTAACATTGGGATACGGCCGGAGGGAAACATTAATAATGGACAAAATTTAATCTATTATCAGTGCATAACTATCATGTTGGCTAAATATATGAGCAGGTAAGGGAACAAACTGAGAAAATCGTACTTACGTTGGAACTCATCGTACTTAAGCATGTTGAATTTGTGCCTTGCAACCGGCCCAGAGTTCAATTAACCTAACCTCGTAGCGGGGTGCTGCGTCAGTTGCATAACTATTTTCGGAATATCATAATATAATTTCCCTCTATGTGTAAGATAGCTACAAACACCAAGTTGTAAAGAAAAACACCCGCATGATGGTTTCAAATATCTGCTATCCATTAAAGATCGTTAGCTAGGAACAGGGGCGGATACAGGAGCGCTGTTGGGGGAGGGGAACTCGAGAGAAGTCGTAAAGCATACCTAGTGTTTAAGAAAATCGACCAAACTATCGTCTTTTGGGGGCGGGGGGGGCATGGCCCTTGGTCCCCTTCAGTGTCCGTCGATGGCTAGGACGGAAATTTAATAAGTAATTCAACTAGCCTCGTGTCTGCCGTATCCGTCTCTCCCTGTTCTCTTTTGCATGTAGAAAACCAGCTTCTGAGCGGTGTTTCTCCGCGCCATTGGACCCAATTACGACTTTGCCTGCTTGCGGAGCGAACCAGAAACGAGGCACAGACTGCGCCTCAGTGCATTTTGAACAACTACCAGACAGCCAGGATTGAAAAACCCTGTCTTATGCTCCGAGCAGAGTTTGAAAAAGGCAGTATAGGCTATAATATAGGGAGTACACTACAGCCTGTATATGCTATAGGTACCATATACATATATAGCGAGTAGGGTATAATATGATACAGTAATACGTTCTAACCTATCTATAATAAATATACCGTTATACCTATCAATTTAAACTCGGTTGTGAGGTTATCCTATTTCCTCCAAATCTTACCGATATATATCCGCCAACTGACCGTTAACCAAGGATGGCGGAAAAATCACATCCTATTTTTTCATGAGTTTCGAATCATGCGTTTTATCACGAACTGGGCAAGAGGAGGACACGCGGACATGACACTCCATTTTCGGGTCCAAGTTTCAGGCTATGAGCCCTGGTCTTAAAAGAAAATGGTTGGGCAACCATAAATGTGTCAAGAAACTTCCACTTATTCCATCTTCCCCTCCCAGTTGTCCAAAGAATGGGCTGGTGGAGACATTAGCAGTTACGAGTTTCGCATACGTATAATATTCGACATTGGCTAGCAGGCGTGGAAAAAACTTACGTTTGCTGCGGTTGAGAGTTGGCGGTATAAGAAGCTTCCGGTCGTTCAGGGCCTGTCAGGTAGGTACTCTCACATCTGCCGGCGACGGATCGGCCGGGCCGCTTAAGTAGCTCTGTTGATGTTTACAAAGCTATATCTGGTCCATTGCTTGCACTCGCGCGCTGCGAGACCAGAGGTGAAAATCTTCGAATTCGACCGCCACCCGGAGTTGGTCCGTGGCGGCTAATGGGAACGTGAAACCTAGGCGATGTTTGACCATTCCATTGGCCTGAAACATTAATTAGCAACTCACATTGATGTGACCAGTTGTCATCGGTTTCAGGCTGCACCGTGGTGCAGAGCACAGAGGGCGCTGGGTGGAGGGTCGCTCTCAGTGGACCGCGCCGCCGGGGGTTCCCCGGCAAACCGAGGGAGTGTCGGGTAGGCTGGTTTGTGCACACGAAGTCCCTACATAAAAGTGCCATTTTTTTATAAGCAGGCACGCATGCTTAGCAGAATTAGAGTACACATAGGCACCCCGCCGTCATTTCCTTTTTTCTAAATTACCTGTTTGAAGAATTGGGCAAGATTTTTAAGACTCTTTATTGCGACTCATTTTGTCAGAACCACGTGATTTCTCAGCTCAAGCAATCAAGGAACCGCAATTAGATTCAGGAACCACAGGAAACCTTTAATATGTGTCTCAGTAGGTACACCAGCATGCCCCGTGACCGTCCGTAGAATCGCAGCAAGGATTTCCATAGGCTTTTGTTTTACCTCACGATGGGGATGAGGCTCGAGGTACGCAAATTAACCCTTCCTCGTTTGAAAATTTCACTTTAAATGACACCAGGCAATAGAGTACCATGGCACGCACACCCACTGGCTGCATGTTCTTTTTGTCGTCAGCTGGATTTCTTGCCGGATGCTGTGAACCTGGAGGTGCGAACTGGTGTAGAAACGCTAGTCGATCTGATAATAGCTGATGCGGCATTTATTCTAGGGAATGTCAATGAAAACCGCATAAAGTGTGTGTGGGTGTTTTTTGTTTTTTGTTTTTTTTGCTAGTGAACAACAGGGGCGGATCCAAGGGGGGCCGCAGGGGCCGCGGCCCCCCCTCGCTGGTAAGGCGCCCCCTCGACACTATGGCGCCCCCCGGGGCCCGCCTCCATTTGCTCCACGTTTGCATGCCTAACGGAAATACTGGTGCCCCGTGGTAATGATGCTGCATACAAATACATCTTGACAACCAGTCCTGTATCACTGGCGCCCCCCCCCATGATGCATCATTGATGTCTTTGTTTCACTCCATCAACGCCCCAAGCCACATCGTGGGCTCTTCCATCTCTTGACATCCCGCTATGTACTACCGGTGCCCCACTCTTCACTACGGGCGCCCCCATCTTCTTAAAATCCGCTCTATACTACTGGCGTCTCCATGGTGCAGCATTGATATCTCGTTCTTGCTCCAACGGTGCCCCCACGCGTCACTGTGAGCGCCCCATCTGTTGAAACCCTGCATGTACCACTGACACTCCCATGGGCATCATTGGTGTCTTCTTTGCACTCCACTGGAACCCCCACGCTTCACTGTGGGCGCCCCCTGCTTGTTAGACCCGCTCTTTACCTCTGGCTCCCCCCATGGTGCATAATTGGTGCGTTCTCAAACGGCGCCCCCATGGCCCACTGAGGGGGTCTTCACCTTTCAACAGCCCATTCTATACCACTGGTTCCCCCTCTTATGATCCAACATTGTTGTCTACTTTTAGCTTTATGGGCGCCCTCCCCCGCCCCTTTCCACCATCTTTTGACACATCGGTCTGTATCACTGGCGCCCCCATGATGAATCATTGGTGCCTGTTCTTTGCCCCACCGGCGCCTTCATCTCCCGCCCTGGGCTCATCGGGAGCGTCCCCACATTTCGACAAACCGCTCTGTCTGGCGGCCCCCATGGTACACATTGGTGTTTTTCTTTCGCTCCATTGTTGCTCTCACACTTCTCTATAGGCGCCCACATATTTCTGCTGAGTGCTTGATGCATCATTGGTATCTTACTTTTTCTCCAACGGCGCCCAACCAGCCCCCCCCGCCACACGGCACTAGGGGCGCCCCAACATTTGACAGCACGCACTGTGCCTCCAGCGCCTCCATGGTGCACGATAGGTGCCTATCGTTTGCTCCATTTACGCACCAACATATCACTGTTTTTGACACCCTCTTTTTTGCGGTTGGACGCCCAACTTTCACGATTGGCGGCCCTTTTCAGCTCTAGAGCGCCCCACTGCAACATGGACCGCCCGTGTCTGCCTTTGGCCGCCCTCTTCCACATGAGGGGCATTCCAGGACAAAACGACCAAAAATATTTCAATTTGACACCACCATCTCTAAAAAATATGAAACTATGTCTCTGGGGTATTTTTGGGCCAGGAACACGCCTGTGAGAATCTTAGCCCCTCCAACCAACGGTGACCGAGTTATAGTCCGAGGCATTTTCGGGAGGTCACCTTATAGACTCATCTTTGATGCTTCATAACTCAAAAACGCATAGCCTGATTAACAAGTTTTGAATATCATTGAACTCGTCTTGAACTATGCACTATTTTGGAAAAAGAAAATTTTGAAATGTTAAACATTTTGACTTTTAATTCCTTTGACCTTTTCTTTTTCTACCTAGCTTGACCTTATCGCAGTTGAAATTGACCTTTTAGACACCTCAAAAATTTTGCTTCCTAGATTATATTTCGATAAAAATGCGTTCTTGCTATAAATTACAAATTTTTAGCACCTAAGGTAGGTATGCAGACGGTTTTTGACCACTGCGATAGTACAGAATATGTTTAACACCGCAAAAAAGCGATTGCTTTTGTAATCGGTTGTTTGCAATGATGCTGCATTGTCTTTACGAAATTTTAATCGTGCAAGTGTCAGAGTTTATGAGAATTAACACGCGCCCACACGAGGGGGCGAGCAACCGGCCTCCTCAGGTTTCCACAGGTAGTAAAAAAACACCTTTGCGTAGCGCCATCGTACTTCATCTACCTCTAATTCGACATTTTTGCAACTTCTGGCAAAATAATTTAGGTCAACTGGCAGGTGGTAGGTACCGCAAGTACCGTAGGTCAGCTGGCAACTGACTGGTGAGAGGGTGACCTGAGGTAGACGGCCGTCCTTATGCTTTGTGGGACGTTCAACTTTGGTTCCTTTATTAACCCTTCATCATGGGAGTTGCTCGTTTGTGTGGTGGGGTTGGGGTCTCCGTGAAAAGTCCTTTGATGATTCTAGTGAGACTCCGACTCCTAAAACTGAACGGGCAACAACTTGGACGAGGTTTATAAAAAGATAGAATAATATAAAAACAGCAGTCATTAAAAGTGATAAAAACGATACACTGTTCCGAGGGAGACGAGCGCAAAGGAACGTATTAGTAATGGGCCTTGCAGCCTTAAACGAGAATATACAAAGATGTTGCGAAATTATCAATAGTTCAAACAATTATAACTTATCCTATAAGCACCACTAAATCACACAATTACATCGTTCCCGGAGATGGAATAATAAAAAATAGAAAGCAAATCGATACAATGTGCCCCAGTGCAGCAAAGCATACGTTCGAGAGGATTCATACAATGTAAAAAAGTATCTGAAAGGCTTTCATTCCCAGGAAGTAATTTGAATCTGCTCATACATGCGAAAAACTGTTGTCCTGAAATCATAACGCATTCAACTGGGTCACTATAACAGGTTGCCTCACATCATATTTTTAAAAGTTAATCATTTCATAGCCGAAACGATCCCAGTTCAAATGTGGCCGTCAGATCACTCATTACTCAAGCCAAATAATTCATACCTGTATGTTTAATATTAACTTTGCATTGGACATTCACCATGACTAAATTTGCGACCATTCACGCAGCACCCATAAAAGAAAGTCTACTTCCACAGCACGACACAGTTTAGTTCAAACATAGGTATACGAAACCCGAACCTCTCTTGTTTTGTTTGCAGAGCTTTCATGAACAGTGATGGATATCTTATTTACCGCTGGTATTCTATGAGACTTTTGGTCGTTTTTCCATAATCACATTGGCGAACAGACTTTGGAGCTGTCATTGGCTATGCTTGATTGTGGAATGTACAAGAACTTAATAGCAGTGAAAAATGTATGCGTAAGAAAAGCATTACAGGAACACAGTGGAAACCTAAATTTTTGGCACAATAGCTGACAGAGCAGAGCCGTAGAAAAAATGTTCAACACCACTGGAATGCTCTTGTCGAGTCCGATCGGATTATATATCTTATAATTTTGTCTAGTCAAATTTCAAAATTTACCTGCTTTGACCTAGAGCCGGGCTTAGGTCCTTATGGTAAAACATATTAATCAACCTGCAGTGGCAAGTCAGACACAACTTAAAAATAAAACCTACATCGCAATTCTCGACAATTCTCAATTCTTGCAAGTTATCAAAATTTACTAATTGTCCCATGCATTTCTAATGGAAAGATTGTGACCATGACCTCGTCCCAGATGATCGATATAGAAATCCTGCTTCGAAAAATTAGCTTCCTCGGTGACCCAACTATGTGATGTGAATCTAAGCACAATAGGTTCAACTTTATCTTAGTGATGCACCTCCAAAGTTTTTTTCGAGGTTAGGTCTCTTGACCTGGGTTGGCGGGCTGACCTGGTATGACCCAGGCCTAAAATTTTGCTAGAAGCTTCAAAAATGTCGAGTTAGAGGTATATGAAGCATGATGGCGCTGCGCGAAGGTGTTTTTTTTTACTACCTGTGGAAACCTGAGGAGGCTGGTTGCCCGCCCCCTCGTGTGGGTGCGTGTAATCCTCATAAACTCTGACACTTGCACGATGAAAATTTCGTAATGACAATGCAGTATCATTGCAAGCAACCGATTACAAAAGCAACCCCTTTGTTTGCGGTCTTAAACGTAAGGCTGTACTACCGCAGTGGTCAAAAACCAAAAAATTCTGCATACATACCTTAGGTGCTAAAATTTAGAATTTATAGCACGAACGCATTTTTTATTGTTTTTATCGAAAGATAATTTATGAAGCAAAATTTTTTAGATGTTTAACAGGTCAATTTCAACTGCGAAAAGGTCAAGCTAGGTCAAGAAAG
This sequence comes from Lepas anatifera, assembly GCA_034440635.1. Classification (NCBI taxonomy): domain Eukaryota; kingdom Metazoa; phylum Arthropoda; class Thecostraca; family Lepadidae; genus Lepas; species Lepas anatifera. The sequence goes on along the minus strand of JAOTON010000730.1, from coordinate 63,128 downwards.
AAAAGACCAAACAAATTAAAAGTCAAAACTTTTTAAATTTTAAAGCTTTTTTTCAAAATAATAATAGTTCAATACGAGTTCAATTATATATAAAACTTGATAATCAGGCAATGCGTTTTTGAGTTATGAAGCATCAAAGCTGAGTCTACAAGGTGACCCCCAAAAATGCCTCGGGCTATAACTCGGTCACCCTTGGTCGGAGGGGGCTAAGATTCTCACAGGCGTGTTCCTGGCCCAAAAATACCCTGGAGACAAAGTTTCAGATATTTCCTAGACATGACCCCATATTTCACGATTGGCCACCCTTTTTCAGCCCTTGGTGGAACTCTGCAACGTGGACCACCCTCATTTACCTCCAGGCGCTCTTAACTTTGTGGTTGGGCACCCTGTTTTCATAATTGATCCGCTTTTCAGCCCTTGGGTGCCCCAATGAAACATGAACTGCCCTCATCCACTTTTAGCCGCTCTCTTCTGCATGATTGTGCGCACCTTCTCCACTGTTGGCCGCTCTTGTGCAGCCTTAAAGCACCCCACTTCAACGGGGACTGCCCTCATTCACCTCTGGCCGCCTTCCGCTTTGTGGTTCGAAGCCCCTAAATCATGCTTGACCGTCCCTTTTAGCTATAAAGCGGCCCACCATAAAATTGAGCACTCTCATCTACTTTTGACTGCCCTCTAGTACATGATTGCGCGCCCATTTTCCACCATTGTCTGCTCTTTCTTAGCCTTGGGGCACCCCACTTTTACGTATACCGCCTTCAACGTCGCTTGTCCTCTTCTTTGTATTCGGGTACCCCAATTTCACGATTGACCGCTCTTTTTCAGCCTTAGGGCATCCCACTGCGACATGGCCAGCTCTCAGCTCTGAGTGGTAAAAATTGCCCCGAGTTCTTTTAGTGTTTGTTTTGGGTATCTATCGGTGTCATTTTGCTCCATTACCAAGCAGGATCCCCCAGGGCGCGTTCATGCCCATCCGATGTGTGGTTGTGTGCCCGTCCGATATGTGGTTGTGTTGTCTATTGCGACGAGAACATGTTACAATGCAATATAGCGAACTGGTAAAAATAATGTTTCTTGTGAAGCAAATTTTGAGCACGTAGACAAATAACCCTTGAATTTGTAAAAAAACATTTCGGATCTACTGATAACCCTGTAAGCTGTTGACTTCGATCATTTACTTATTTTCCGAGGTGTTTTTCTGGCAGTGCCACTATTGAAAGGCTGTGTCCAGACCAAGGCCCTTAACCCTCGCCCCACCGGGGGGCCATCGATGGCCCCCCTAAGGTTTTTCCGGGATAGCAGAAAAACGACGAGGCGCAGCACCGCGGTTGAGGGCTCTACCTCTCACGGCATCATTTTCCCATCATCCCTGAAATTTTTTACCCCGGGTCACCCAAGGTCAGGTCACCAGACGAGGTCAACCAAGGTCACCTCACTTCACCTTTAGAGCTCTGTAAGAGCTACATTTCAAAGTCGATCGATTTGAAACTTCCTACACTTCATGACCCCTCCAGGGTCTACAAGGTGTATATCCGGGATTTTTCGATTTCGTGCCCTGAGGTCAGGTCACGAGGCGACCTCTCCCATTGGAAAAGCATGGGGAAAAGCTATTTCATGATATAAAAGCCACAAAAATGATTGCAAATACTCAGACTGCTCAGAACAACGTTTTTTGACACCCTTTCACGGATCCCAGGGGTCATATTTGCCCTTTGACTTTTCCAAGGTCATCCAAGGTCACCAGAGGTCAAAAACAGTATTTTGACAATAACTTTTGACCTAATTGAGCTAGAGCGGTGAAACAAACACCATCGTGTTTGTCTTGTCACTGGCTTTCATTTGATATACGGCAAGGTCACTTTTTGGCCTTTCGTGACCTCAGGTCATATTAGGTCACGAGGTGACCTCTGGCGGTCAAACCACTGGCGGGAGGTCTTTACGTTCCACATAGCGGAAAAAGTGCTGGCAATTTGCTATCAAATGTACTTTACCAGGCCTCAATAGCTCTTATGACATAAGAGTTATGCCCAGTTTGCTTAATCATTGCATATTTGAGTGAAAATAGCCGATCTTGACCTAATTTGACCTCTGGAGGTCAAACCATTGACCTGAGCACTAAAACATGCGAAGTAATTTCTTACTGAATTCACGCGAGCTTTCTATTGCACTTTGCAGATTTGCGCTAACGCCCATATTTTCGGAGTTAGAGGGGGGCCATCGATGGCCCCCCCGGTGGGGCGAAGGTGGCGCCGGACCCCCGGTGGGGCGCGGGTTAACGTAAAAGGCACGGTCATCCGACGATTCGGCCGGATCATGACGTAAGCATGTGACGTCATAATTTATCACATGCCGAGCCTCTTCATTGACTTAAACCTACGCAGGCGAATAAAATGTATATTTCACAAAATCTTCATACATAAGATAATTTTATCACCTATTGGACTTGTTCTGCTTAGCAAAATGTTGGCAACGATTTTATCATCACCTAGTCCAAGGACTGGCTCGTCCATAAGACCGTCAACTCTTGGTCTTAACCAGCCCCCACCGTGTGGGGCATATAAGTACCGAGGTACAAACTGAGTTTGACCGGTCACCACGATCCTGACCGAGTTGAATGCGATAGTAAGCCAGTTCAGTGAGTGAAGTTATGTAATTTGGCTGCATTGCAACGATCATAATGGGAAAAAGTTAGATTGTGTGCCGAGGCATTTTCATTAACACCCACCCGGGAGGGCCTGCGAGCCATTTTCGCCAGGGGTGGGTTGGGGGTTTCAAACACCCCCTCAAACTCAGCTCCTATGCGGGATAGCAAAAAAAAAACGCGAACGCTAGTGGATAGCCCATCAAAATTCATGAAGAAACTGCATCAGCCACTTTTTGGCTGAGACCAATATTGAGGTCATGACAGGTCAAAGAAGTTGCATTTTAGAGTACAGTTTTTGCAGGTTTTGGACTCTAGCGTCTGACAGAGTTGAGCAGGATCATTTTTAGGCACTATTCTCTTTCTCTCGTCATGGAAAATCGAATGATGTATGATATTACTGTGCTAGGTCAAAACACAAAAATGACCTGACCCGATTTCATGGAATGGCAAAAAATCTGGGTATTTATATATAATAAGCATCTAATATTTCATAAGAGGCATCAGCTACGAAGTGAGAGGTGGATAGGATAAATTAATAATTGGTGATCTTACCTGAAGTAAGTATTTTGTGTGACAATTTCGGGTATGATTACTAGCTTCATGAAATTCAAGTAAGAGAAATGATACGTCCTTGGTATCTTGATTTTACACAAAGTACTTATTTTTTCTATTTTTACTTCTGCGTCAAGTAGCACGCAGTGCCTGTCTCTATGCTGCGCCGCAGTGTCTCGCCTGCAGTGATGCTGCACCGCCAGGCACGCACGTCGCTGGCTGACGTTTCGCGGCGGATTTTTGTGGCTGCAATTTTAGCAGGGAGAAATGCTCCGCGGCCATGGGCGTCGGAAGTGAGTGGTGTCGTGGGGACTCGACATGTGGTTTTGGTTTTCTCCCTGTTATCTGCGTGCGCTTAGGCAAATGTTTAGAAGCCTAGTGCAAGTGAAGCGCATCGGTACTATTTACTAATGCCGTAGTGACGCCCCGATGTGTGTATCCCATGCTGTTTTGTAGGTACCCACCCTATCTTGATCAACACTTTTTCCACCTCAGAAAATGCCAAACCAAGCGACTGTCTTTTTAAAATATCCGCCCAGTTGACATGGGCGGATGGCGGCACTTAACCCACTCCCCACCGGGGGGCCAGCGCCACCTTCGCCCCACCGGGGGGCATCGATGGCCCCCTCTAACTCCGAAAATATGGGCGTTAGCGCAAATCTGCAAAGTGCAATGGAAAGCTCGCGTGAATTCAGTAAGTAATTACTTCACATGTTTTAGTGCCAGGTCAATGGTTTGACCTCCAAAGGTCAAATTGGGTCAAGATCGGCTATTTTCACTCAAATATGCAATGCTTAAGCAAACTGGGCATAACTCTTATGCCATTAGAGCTATTGAGGTCTGGTAAAGTACATTTGATAGGAAATTGTCAGTCCTTTTTCCGCTATGTGAAACGTAAAGACCTTCCGCCAGTGGTTTGACCTCCAGAGGTCACCTCGTGACCTAAGATGACCTGAGGTCACGAAAGGTCAGAAAGTAACCTTGCCGTATATCAAATGAAAGCCAATGACGAGACAAACACGATGGTGTTTGTTTCAGCGCTCTAGCTTATACAGGTCAAAAGTTATTGTCAAAATACTGTTGTTGACCCCTGGTGACCTTGGATGACCTTGGAGAGGTCAAAGGGCAAATATGGCCCCTGAAATCCGTGAAAGGGTGTCCAAGAACGCTTTTCTGATCAAGCTGAGCATTTTCAATCGCTTTTGTGACATAGATCATAAGACAGCTTTTCCCCATGCTTTTTCAATGGGAGAGGTCACCTCGTGACCTGACCTCAGGGCACGAAATCGAAAAATCCCGGATATACACCTTGTAGACCCCGGTGGGGCCATAAAGTGTAGGAAGTTTCAAATCGATCGACTGTGAAATGTAGCTCTTACAGAGCTCTAAAGTTGAAGTGAGGTGACCTTGGTTGACCTCGTCTGATGACCTGACCTTGGGTGACCCGGGGTAAAAAAATTCAGGAATGGTGGTAAAATGATGCAGTGAGAGGTAGAGCGCTCAACCGCGGTGCTGCGCCTCTTCGTTTTTCTGCTATCCCGGAAAAACCTTAGGGGGGCCATCGATGGCCCCCGGTGGGGCGAGGGTTAATGAGAATGTGACACTTTGGTAGAATCCAGGAATTCAGTGTAATAAGGAGTATTTTAGCCGAAAATGAAAACGTCCATGATTTCCCTTAAAATGTACAATGAGCTCTATATTTTTATTTTTAAAATGCTCCTCTAGGGTGAAGAATAAACCTCCTCCTGTGGATGACGCCATGATCTGGCAATTCCTGCCATATTTACCTTCGCCCGGGTGGGGGTCTTTTTAGACCCCCTCGGGTTTTTCCGAAGTGACCAAAAAACGGCGGCGCGCAGCGCCACCAAACTTAGTCTAGCTGTTCCTTCATCACTTTTACATCTTTCCTGAAAATTTTAGCTCAAGTTCAGATCAGGTCAGATCACCAGGTCAGGTGAAGTGACTTCACCTAAAAAATGCTTAGGACTGCATAACTAAAAGGAGGATTAATCGATCCAGTTTAAACTTATACCACATAATGGGCCCACCAGGAGCTACAACATATGTTCCGGGATTTTTTTATATTGGTGACCTAAGGTGATGTGCAGAGCATGACCTCCCAATTGTAAATACATGGGGAAAATCACGAAATGAGCTTTTCTCAATAACTATGGATGGAATCAGCTTGAAACATCGGTTACGACTTGCTCTTAGCCCACTTCTGAAGTTGATACCAAAAAGTTTGACTTGTGACCTTTGACAGGTCGCCTTAGGTCAAATAAGCATTTTTGGTGTTTTACTCTATAAATTTTGAATAAACAAAGATAGAACTTTTATTTTGTCACCAAAGTGTTTGTATAGTCACTGCCGGTCAAATTGTATAAATCATGACTATACCAGGTCAAGTTGGGTCAGACTGTTGACCTATGATATTGGACTGTATTTGTGTGGATAAAGGTGATAATACCTTCATATTCTCAAAATCAAAGTAGCCTAGGTCCCTTTTTAGGTTCATCTTACAATCTTGGATCTGTGACTTCTTAGAGGTTATCTGGAGCTACTTAAGCAGTTTTCAGACTTAGTTCAATAACATGCAATGCATGCAATGATGATACAGCTTTTATGTTTATACCATTGTATTTGGATTGATATTCCAAGTCGATTGATATGAATATGAACTATGCTAGTTCAAAAAGTGATCTTGACCTGACCTGCGTTCAGGTCATTTGTGTTTGGATCTAGTATGGTCACATTATACAATTATCCGATTCGCCGTGACGAGAGACAGCGAATAGTGCCTACAAAATGATTCTAACTCAACGCTGTCAGACGCTAGAGCCCAAAAACTGCTAAAAATGCCAACTTATTTTTTTATAAATTTTGTTCAAGTTGTTCCTGGTAAGGCTGCTGGAGTCGGAGTCTCACTAAAGTCACCAAGGGACTTGTCACGGAGACCCCGACCCCACCACCCGAACGAGCAACTCCCTCAATGGAGGGTTAATTTAGAAGCCAAAGTTTAACGTCCCACAAAGCACAGAGACGGCCGCCCCGCTCAGGTCACCCTCTCACCAGTCAGTTGCCACCCGACCTGTACATCGGGTAAACGTTTAAGCGCCGGAGCGTCTCAGGGGAACCGATCCCAAGCCTGGACATGCACTGCCACTGCATGCTTCTGAGCAGCGGGCCGGAGCCCAACGCTCTACCAACTGAGCTACCGGGGCGGCATTTTACCTGTCATGACCTCAATATTGACCTGAGCCAAAAAGTGACCGATATAGTTTCCTCATGAATTTGTATGAACTATCCACCAGCTTTCGCGTTTCTCGCTATCCCGCACAGGGGCCGAGTTCGAGAGGGGGTGTTCACCCCCGCCAGGGCGAAGGTAGCTCAGAGGCCCACGGGGCGCTGGTCAACTGATTCAGTTCGCAAAAAAAATACTTTAAATGGGTATAGAACATAAAATTGGGCGCCCCCAGCCAGACTAAAAATGGCGCCCCCTGGTCATGCAAGTGGCGCCCCCCAGTGCTGCGGCCCCCCTAGCGAAAATTCCTGGATCCGCCCCTGGTGAACAAGTAGTTCCCTGATTTTTACAAAGTAGGTATACGTGAATGCACACCGAGTGACATAAAACGTGAAACAGGTTCATTGACAAAATAGCTCGTTGCGATCAACGCAACGCCAATTCCTCGAAAAATCCGGCTCGATCTTGAACAAAGTCGGTGTTTTGTATATATTCTGTAGGAGTATGATACGACTGTGTTGGTCTATGTACAAACATATCACTGTTGAAAAAAATAAATTTCGTGTTCATGGTTAAATGTGTGTGTGTCTCTAGTAGGGGAGGAATTATATGTCACAAAAATTATGTGAAGAATTCATGTTCAATTATGTATCAATGAATCAATCGTACATCAGTTGCTGATGACCCTTCCACCCCATCATCCATGAAAACTGTGCTTGGAAAACATCATCCCGTGATGCTCAAATATAAACAATTTCTATGTATGAATGAATGTACATGTCTTCATTTGATTGATTGACAGATACTATGAAACTTTTGGTTTCAAAAGTGAGATGTCCATTAAGGTGAAAGTCTACTTGAAAAATATAAGCCCATTCGACTGTTCAACATTCCAATGAAGATAAAGAGAAAGCACTTTGCTTGGAAAGTCACTTCATGTAAAATACCAGTCCACACATGTGAGTGTATGCTGTCATGTGCTATCTCGCTTAGTGGACCAAGTTTCTATCCTCTGTATATTTCCTGGCGATAATACATTTGAAGCTTCCAATAACAAATATCTCAAATATAAGCCACAAATATAGAGCCACTTTCGCCCCCAGTACGAAGTCATTACTCGTAAACACGGTGTGCTAGAGTAGGGTACCCTACCTGGGTGTACCCCTTCCCTCCCACCTCCTGCTCTCTTTAATTTAAGCGAGGGTTCAATAACGTCTTCAATGCCAAGCATATCATGCGTATAAATTTTGAGTGACTAGACATTAGGCCATTTCATTTTTCAAAATTTTTTATTTGTGTCCGGTTTCGCAACTTTTCCTGTCCTATGGTCCAAGTGGAGTCGATCGGAGCCACTTTTATCGAAATCGGACAATATTTATGTCTGCCTCATGCAGGGGCGTAGCCAGGATTTCGCTCAGGGGGGGCGGCGCCCCAAAATGGGGCCCCTGCGACAGCGCCAAAAGGGCCCTGATGGGTAAAAAGAGCCCTGCTTGTTACAGAATCGTGTCTTCAGGGGGCCCTTCGGGCCCTCAGGGGGTGGGGGGCGGCCGTCCCTGCCGCCCCCCTTGGCTACGCCCTTGGCCTCATGGGACCTGAAGATATCGAGTTTTCGTCAAAAATGGCTATAATGGGGACCAATACGGCTGATGCTGTAATGCTCATGATAATTCCAAACTTTTTTGTTTAAAGCCTGCTATTGAAAAAAATGTTCATACAGCCATGCTGGAGGCCATAGGATGTCGTAAACCAAGGGAACAAGGTCTCTGTAAGCCATGGTACAAGGGGAAATTCTCCTTTATGAGGCCCCAACCGGCGAATTCTGAACTCACTACTGGAAAAGCTTTGGGTGATAGAATGCGTCGACAACAGTTCTGGACAGGAAGTTATATTGCATTTGCATATTCTGATCGTGAAATATATTTTCGGAGTATCATAGCTGTCTTCATGCTGTGGGCACCCCGGCAGGTCACGCGCCTTAGTGGTGAAAAAGTGCGGGCGCATGATGTTGTCGCTGCTTCGGGAAGTGCACTCTCACCTAGACATGCTTTAAAGCTTCCTTGGAGAGCTAGGGAAGTTTACTTCTACGATTTTTCACCTGCAGAAGTTATTCAAGCTGCTATTCATATTTTATCTGCTGGTCAAATCTTTCAGCATACAAATACCTCGTTCCGCAACATCATTTGCCACTTAAGAGTACTTGATAAAAGTGTGAACCATGTTGCACTGTTTGTTTGCACCCCATTCCACAGGTTCTTTTGCCAGTCAGGGGTGATCTGTCGGGCTGACGAACTGTAATGTTGTCCAAGTCGACTCTTGCACCAGGTCAGCGGGCTGTGTGCTCTTGTCCAGGAACACCGAGGAGACATCTTCTGTCAATTCTCCACTGGGGCGGATCATGTTGAGAAGCTTTTCACATATTCATGTCTTTTTGGCATCACTGACAAAGTCGCTGCAGAGACTGAACGACACAATTGGTGGCTGAATGTTCCTACGACATACATGTGACGTCGGAGAACCCCCAGAGCAGCCTTGGCTACTTGGTCGTCCACACCTTTGTGCCGGATGAGGTCGTGATAAAATTGCATGTTGCTGGATGCATCAGCTGCCACTGGCGCAAAAAGTCATGCGCAGACATACAGGAGAAGACGAAACTGCACCATCCGGTGGAGCTTCCTCACCATGACCTTCGTGCGTGAGCTAGTTTGCGAACATAAAAATATTCACGAAGAGCAGCGCCTGCAGACACAATTTCTTGGAAGAACAACGCATGCTAGTTGATACCATGCGCTGCCTAATTTTGTGAATCTACCTATCGAAGAGAGCATTGAAATCAGGAGGAATTATTGACAAGCGCATTAGCAGCTCACAAAGAGTTTGTTCATAAATTTATCACTAACTTGGCCAATCATTGTGCCAGATAAAAATATTCAGATTTCATGAACCTTATCTCTGTTGAGCCACCACGTGGGATGAGATACGTTAATCCTGTAGCTTCTCATCAATCATGACGGGTGGCCAAAAGTAGTCGAACAAGTAATTGTCTATTTGCAGATCAAAGGCGTAGGAACAGGGGGGAAGGGCAGGAGGTCATGCCCCCATGTTCAAATTCTTAACCATTGGTCCTATGACGTTGACTAGAAATACACGATTTCAAAATACAACTTTCCCCCTTCAATGTTCCGGGCGTTCCAACACATAAGCTACTGGTGCTGTACTTGATGAATATTTTTATGCTCGCAAACCAGCTCACGCACCACGAAGGCATGGTGAGGAAGCTCCACCGGATGACGCAGTTTCGTCTTCACTTGTGTGTCTGCGCATGACTTCTTGCGCCAGTGGCAGTTGATGCACCCAGCAACGACATGCACTTTTATCAAGACCTCATCCGGCACAAGAGTGTAGAGGACCAAGTAGCTAAGGCTGCTCTATGGGTCCTCCGACGTCACATGTCGTAAGAACATTCAGCCACCAATTGTGTCGTTCAATCTCTGCAGCGACTTTGTCAGCAATGACAAAAATAAATAAATATGCAAAAAGCGTCTCAGCATGATCCGCTCCAGTGGAGGATTCACAGAAGATGTCTCGTCGGTGTTCCTGCAACACAGCTCGCTGACCTGGTGTTAGAGGCATGCTTGGACAACATTAGACTTCGTAAGCCCGACAGATCACCCCTGACTGGCAAAAAGTCTGTGGAATGGGGTACACACAACCAGTGCAACATGGTTCACATCCTTATCAAGTACTTAAAAGTGGTAAATGAAGCTGCAGAACGAGGTATTGGCATGCTGAAGGATTTGACCAGGAGAGAAAAAATATGAATAGCAGCTTGAATAAATTCTGCAGGGGGAAAATCGGAGAAGCAAACTTACCTATCTAGCTCCCCAAGGAAGTTATAAAGCATGTCTAGGAGAGGGCACTCCCCGAAGTAGCGACAACGTCATGCGCCCGCACTTTCTCACCACTAAGGCGCGTGGCCTGCAGGGGTGCACATAGCATGAAGACAGCTGTGACATTCCGAAAATATATTTCACGATCAGCACATGCAAATTGAATACAACTCCCTGTCCAGAACTGTTGTTGACGCATTTTACCCCACAAAGCATTTCCAGTAGTGAGTTCAGAATTCGCCGGTTGGGGCCTCATAAAGGAGAATTTCCCTTGTACCATGGCTTACAGAGACCTTGTTCCCTTGGTTTACGACATCCTATGGCCTCAAGCATGGCTGTATGAACATTTTCCAATAGCAGGCTTTAAAAAACATGTTTGGCTTTATCATGATCATTACAGCGTCAGCCGTATTGGTCCCCATTATAGCCATTTTTGACGAAAACTCGATATCTTCAGGTCCCATAAGGCAGACCTAAATATTGTCCGATTTCAATAAAACTGGCACCGATCGACTCCACTTCGACCATAGAACGGAAAAAGTCACGAAATCTAACAAAAATCAAAACTTTTCGAAAAATGAAGTGGCCTTCTAGACATTAACCAGAACATCCATCCAAAACCACTTGATTACCGTAGATAGATATATTTATTTTTGTTGCTGACCTAGGGCCAAATAGGTACATACCTGACAGCCATGCCCGCTGTGGTTATGTCTTGACTATTATATGTTATCCACGTAACCTGTAGGAAAAGATCTCTCGATTGATACCAAAATATTCATCTGGGATTCGTGATTCCTTAGAAATTGAATCATGTCCCCACTTTTGGCTCCGTTAGAACACTGTGCAGAGGAATGCGGTCCTGAATCTGCTCCAATTCACGCACGAGCATGCACTTTTGAAAATGATTTGAGGACACTGGCGGCAGAACTGGGGGGGCACCGGGGCACGGTGTCCGCCCTTAAATCATAAATTTTAACGCTAACCCCATGGCGTTGACTGGAAAGAAATGGATGGAAAAGCCCATGGTGCCCCCCCATTAAATTCGAACGTTCCGCTGTCACTGGTTGGAAGTGATGATGTGTCTGGCTTAGTGGAAGAGGTAAATGTGCCTGGCCAGTGTGGGGAGCTGCTGTCCGGGTCAGGTTACCGTGTGTCTGGCCAGTGTAGGGAGCTGCTGCCCGGGTCAGGTTACCGTGTGTCTGGCCAGTGTGGAGAGCTGCTGCCCGGGTCAGGTTACCGTGTGTCTGGCCAGTGTGGGGAGCTGCTGCCCGGGTCAGGTTATCGTGTGTCTGGCCGGTGTGGGGAGCTGCTGCCCGGGTCAGGTTACCGTCTGTCTGGCCAGTGTGGGGAGCTGCCGCCCGGGTCAGGTTACCGTGTGTCTGGCCAGTGTGGGGAGCTGCTGCCCGGGTCAGGTTATCGTGTGTCTGGCCGGTGTGGGGAGCTGCTGCCCGGGTCAGGTTACCGTCTGTCTGGCCAGTGTGGGGAGCTGCTGCCCGGGTCAGGTTACCGTCTGTCTGGCCAGTGTGGGGAGCTGCTGCCCGGGTCAGGTTACCGTGTGTCTGGCCAGTTTGGGGAGCTGCTGCCCGGGTCAGGTTACCGTCTGTCTGGCCAGTGTGGGGAGCTGCTGCTCGGGACGTCTGGCCAGTGCTGGGAGCTGCCGCCCGGGTCAGGTTACCGTGTGTCTGGCCAGTGTGGGGAGCTGCTGCCCGGGTCGGGTTACCGTCTGTCTGGCCAGTGTAGGGAGCTGCTGCCCGGGTCAGGTTACCGTGTGTCTGGCCGGTGTGGGGAGCTGCTGCCCGGGTCAGGTTACCGTGTGTCTGGCCAGTGTGGGGAGCTGCTGCCCGGGTCAGGTTACCGTGTGTCTGGCCAGTGTGGAGAGCTGCTGCCCGGGTCAGGTTACCGTGTGTCTGGCCAGTGTGGGGAGCTGCTGCCCGGGTCAGGTTACCGTGTGTCTGGCCAGTGTGGGGAGCTGCTGCCCGGGTCAGGTTACCGTGTGTCTGGCCAGTTTGGGGAGCTGCTGCCCGGGTCAGGTGTTACCGGCGACGGTCGGCAGCGGGCGCCACCTCGCCGGTTGTGAGTTTTAGTGTGGTTGGAAACCCAGAGGTGAGAATACATAGGCGTCACGACTGGCCACACATTTTTATCTACATGACATGTGACCGGTGCCCCCTGAAACATCGCTTCCTCCAGGAGGCAAATAGGGACCTCCACTCCAGCTCGGGTCACCAACAGGTGGCGCCCCCACTAAAAGCCTTGACGGATCAATGATGAGTGTGAATACACTGATTATGACTACTTTGCATTCCCAATTCTGTGTCAAAGTTACAGCCGTCGTGAGAGGTAAAACGATTTTTCTAAGGTCATTTGGAAACTAGGAATTATAACTGACATGGTACCAGAAATATTTATATAAGGTTTTAGTGAGGTTCCTAGGTACATACCTACGATATTCTGGGATTAGCGATATTCTGGGTGCCTACCTGTTCATCACATGGGCACCGGGACTGAAGGGCCCAAAGAATGCCGCCGTCCAAAAATATCGAGACCACAGCATGGCCGATGAGTCAGGTTGCCTTGAATTTCTTGCCTCGGGAGGACGCCCAGTCAGGCACCCAGCGATAAGGCTAAGTTGATCGGAGACGGTACGGGTGAAGTGCCCCCGGGGGATCCCCGCAGTCTCCCTCAGCCATGTGTCCCCCTCCCCACTGCACCCGTCCACTCATAGTCGCGACCAAAGGCCGCTGCCAGTGCAGTGCCCTGCAGTGCACTGCCGACTCAGCCCGCAGTTATCGAAGCGCCGCTCGGTTGATTCCACTCGGACTGATGCGGACGAGCATGGCCACCGTGCTGTCAGGCTGGCACTCCCAGGGATAAAATGTCGAATTTGACCTCTTTTTGGCTGTTGCCCTCCTCAAGTGAGGTGGGCAATTCATGTGAGGATCCTCCTCATGTGAGGATATCAAATATATTCTCACTGTGTCAAATTTATGTGGGGCATTCTCACCTCAGCATTTTTGATGATACACGAAAAAAAACTGTAACTTTACCGATGGCTCGATCTACCGGGAGCAGCACCTTACTCTGAAAACTAAGAGAAAAGCAAGAACAAAAAAGCGTATCTCACAACAGTTCTTAGGCAGGCATCGCTTAAAAACAGGTTTATTGTTTTCACTTATTTTCTGTACCTATTCGATACCGCCCTCACGTTTGTCTATTTCACTTTGACCAGGAACCCGAAAGTGTTTTATACCAGCTGTTCAATACTCGTGTAACAATTTAACATGAAAATTCGGAATATTACGGGGGAACTTACACAGTAATCGCCATTAGGGCATATAGTTACTCGGTTTTCTTTTCCCACGTTTGAAAAATACTATCATACGACCACACCACAAAGGCATGCACTCGTACACTGCGTCTTCAAGCGTCGTCATCATCATAATAAAATGTATCATTGTCACCATACGATCTTCTTCATCATCTTCACTGGACGTTGCATGTTCACACATACAGACATACCCACTGGGAGCCGTGGCCAACAGGAGACGGAGCTTCTGAAGATGTGCGCTCCGCACCGTGAGGATCGGCCATGATGGTATGGGACGCATGCAAATATTGGTAAAATACACTGGCGGTAAATAATAAATTTTAACACCAGCCCTATGGCGTTGACTCATGGAAGGAAATGGGTTGAAAAGTTAATGGTGCCCCCCCCCATAAATTCAGACTTTCCGTCGTTACTGGTAAAAAAAGCTTGTAAATTCCTGGACGAAAAGGCCATTTTTGTGAAGATGTTCACATCATATTTTTATTTCACTCAAATTCTGCAAGCTAGCCTGCCTTTAGTTCCCATCCTATCTGGCAGGCGGTCGACAGTGCAGGCGAACTGATCCGACCGCGAAATTGCGACTGGCTAAAAATACAGGCTGACTTTGAAAGCCTATAAGCTAAACTATTATCAACCTATTTTCAAAATTTTCACCAATGGACGCGCTCCTAAATTCTCTCAAATGTAGCCGGGTAGCATTTTCCGGCGGCGGACAGTTCTCCGGACAACTCGGAAGAACAGGTGGAGGACACTTTAGCAACCCCTCTAATGCGCCTGTTAGAGTGGTCGCAAAGTGTTTTTGTATTTTGAAAACTCTTGCTGGATCCTGGCCGGCATGAGTATCATTTTGAGACCCTTGAGCTTTGGATGCAATTTGCACGAAATGTACAGATGAAACACATTTGAACAGCCATAATCCTCGCATGTGAACTGACTTTGACCTTGACCTTAGAGTGAAGATCCTTTGTATAACTTGTGACTTGGAGCCAATCTTTGACCATGCCGCAGTTACTTACTTTAATATTTCGGCAATTAAATTCATGCTGGCTGTAGCACATTAATAAGCCCTGGTATGAGGCCAAGCTTAGCCTTGGCGTATTCCTCGTTAGACCACTAACTTAAAACAGTTAGGTACGTGACAAATTTCACCTAACGCTTATTTACAGTTCATGAGACAGCATATCTGTGCAACAACGTAGACAAAGACATTGCAACCTTGTATGTTCTTGTTTGAATGCAAATCAGTAAAGAAAAGGGTATTTTTGGCACTCGGTAGGACATTTCATGCATAAGAACCGGGAGCGAATTTTGCTCCCAGTAACGCCCAGTGGTCCCCAGACCCTTTGATTACCTTCCACTAGGGACCAGTGTCCTTTTGGTTCTGAGTATCTGACGACCCTTTCTCCGTTCGGCTATAGCTATTGCGCCCTTTTCTGAAAGCGGCGATTCCTACGAGCCGCTTAGCTCGTTATACCATACAAAGGAGACTTGACACCGTTATACTGGAATTTGCACCGATGTATAAGATCGCGGAGAGCTAAGGTATACTATAAGAGCATTTGCTCAGACGTGCATTCGTCCTGAATGAGACACTCTGTTTGCTTCCCGCGCTGACATGGAACTGGGGCCAGAACTGCCCCTGCTGCGGGGAGGAGTGTGTATCAATGAGAGGACCACTCCCCAGAACTGCCTCTGCTGCAGGGAGGGAGTGTGTATCAATGAGAAGACCACGCCCCAGAACTGCCGCTGCTGCGGAGAGGGAGTGTGTATCAATGAGAGGACCACTCCCCAGAACTGTCGCTGCTGCGGGGAGGGAGTGTGTATCAATGAGAGCACCACTCCCCAGAACTGCCCCTGCTGCGGGGAGGAAGTGTGTATCAATGAGACGACCACTCCCCAGAACTGCCCCTGCTGCGGGGAGGGAGTGTGTATCAATGAGACGACCACTCCCCAGAACTGCTTCTGCTGCGGGGAGGGAGTGTGTATCAATGAGAGGACCACTCCCCAGAACTGCCCCTGCTGCGGGGAGGGAGTGTGTATCAATGAGAGCACCACTCCCCAGAACTGCCCCTGCTGCGGGGAGGAGTGTGTATCAATGAGAGGACCACTCCCCAGAACTGCCCCTGCTGCGGGGAGGGAGTGTGTATCAATGAGAGCACCACTCCCCAAAACTGCCCCTGCTGCGGGGAGGAGTGTGTATCAATGAGAGGACCACTCCCCAGAACTGCCTCTGCTGCGGGAGGGAGTGTCTATCAATGAGAGGACCACTCCCCAGAACTGTCCTTGCTGCGGGGAGAGAGTGTTTATCAATGAGAGGACCACTCCCCGGAACTTCCCCTGCTGCGGGGAAGGAGTGTGTGTCAATGAGAGGACCACTCCCCAGAACTGCCTCTGCTGCGGGGAAGGAGTTTCTATCAATGAGAGAACCACTCGGACGTACTTAGTTCGTCCCAGAATTGCAGCTTCTGCAGGGAGGGGGTCTCCATCGATGAATGGACCGCTCTGACGTGCTGGGTTCGTCCCAGAAGCACGACTGCTGACCGTGGCGCGTCTACAGTGCGCCACAATCGACACGCGGTGCGTCGTGATTGTCGCGGGCAGTCTGTGTGGCGCCATCAGTCGGCTGGCGCCATGGGCGGATCTAGGGGACACTTCCCTCCCCCACCGCCTATCGCCACCCCCTGCATTGGCCATGGCACCGCCTCAGAGAGCGATCGTGCCCCCTTTAACCCCGTCACTTTCCCTCCCAAGATAGATGTGAGTATCGGCGCCCCTGCGATATGATTTGGCGTCTACCTGATAGGTTTTTCGGCCCAAAAGTGGCGCCCCTGGTCCGGATGGCGCTCTCGAATATGCACCTCCACCCCCCTCCTCCCCGATCGGCAATCCTGGATGCGGCAATGACTGGCGCGCCACTGATGACTAAACGACAGAGCGGACACAATTGTTGAACAATTTGGTGGGTAAACTGGGTCTATCCGGCGTACGGACTCGAATAAGACCCTGATGGCGTTTTTGCTGTTCAAATTGGGCACGTAATTGCCGAATCATAAATTATCCTCAATTGGTTGACTTACGGGTGGAAAACTGCATCTGGGGAAGGTCACATATCCAAGCAAGTGTTAAACGGGAAGTTTTACGACACAGTTGTACAGATGGACGGCCAAATCACTCTAAATGAATAGTATTGGTAATGGAAGCGATATGCTCTGTCGCCTCAGCTGACTCCTGTCGATAGAGACTATTAGACTGACTTACTGGAGTTGCGCCTCCAAGGAAATGCTCACAGTATTGGAAATAAGGGTGAGGATTTGTTTAAGTGGGCCCGGCCATCAACAATGAAAGGTTGAGGTTAAGATGAATTGGTTTTTAAATGTTTGCGCTTTGATTTTAGGGATTTAAAATAATTGTACGCAGTTTACCAGACTTATGAGTACGCTAAAGCACACTTTATACTATATCATCACATTTGAATGTGGTGCTTAATGGCCTTGTTTCAAATTTGGGCTCCCCCAGTAATTTTCGAAAGTCAATGCCCCTGGTTGGAAATGCGAATAATTGACTGTTGTGCCCGTCGACTCTTTCTTCCAAGCACGAGAACCGTGCACTCGGCACAGCAACCACCTCGTTTTACCACCAGAACGATAGTATTAGCAGGAACAACCTGTATGCGCTGCTTGAAAAATACAGAGGCTTCTGCTGTCGATTATCAGTTTCTCAAAGCACCGGTTTTTAATGCCGCGCCCCCCACGGGCCCAGTGGCATACAGTTCCGGTATTTCCAAACCAATCACTCTCCGACTCCGGTCTGCGAAGTAAAGATGTCCGATCGGGTTATCTCCCCAAATAACTGCCGATGTTGAAGAAAACAAATGCAATAGATTAGCAAAAGAGATCATGAAATACCAATAGACATTCACTTGCGGGAACAGAATATGATTTTAACCTATCGAAAACATATATGTATCACTATTCAACAGGGACGGGCGCCCCGCTACTATAGCCTGTTATTCCGCTACTCCGCTACTTGTGGACTCTCAAAATAAAATAGCGGGTAGCGGACGTCAATAATTCAAAAGCGCTACCGCTACCGACATCCAGTAAAGGGTACCGACACCCAAAAAAAGTAGGTGAAGTTTGACAGACATGTGTCTCGCCATCAGAAAAACAAAATCAGATTAAACGAATCGTTGTGTCGAATGATTTTGTATGCATATCCTACAATAAAGCAGCAAATTATTTACGTAATATGCAAATAAGCATTAGTTTCTTTGAAATGTATTTGAAAGAGCAACACAAAAACAAGTTTCGGGCAGTGCTTTAGCTGTTATTTGTAATAAATGGAAGCAATAGCGGAGTAACATGCAGTGGGTTCGCGATCTAAAAAAACAGCGATGTAGCGGTAGCCGTTTCAGTTAGCCAAGGAAACGAAAGTAGCGGATAGTGGCTTAAGAAATTTGGCACCCAAACCTGGTGTTTGACACTGAATTTGATACCCGATCGAAGCAATTTACTACACAACAGAGCCTATACCAGGGGTTCAACACCATGTATGTACAAGTGTTGCTCATAAGATACCGCCACAGTCGACTATTCCCGCGTCAACCCGCTAAAGGAATCCTGACGTGCCTTATTATTGTAAATTATTTCCCGTACTCACAACTGGACGGCCATTCAGATTCGGCTGAGCTAATTATGCCACCAATGCCTCACACAGTCAAAGCACAGCGTTAGTGCAGCTGCCCAAGCGTGTCCGAGGAGTCAAGGCCGGTTGGATTGACGACAGAGTCGGTATCAGTAATTTCCCGGGGACTGGTGAACGATCAACATTCAGGCAGGGCTCCCGAGGGTCCCGCTTTCGCACGTCTACGGTCATTCTATGGCCGGTTAGGCAGTGTTAAACAATAGAGATGATTGTGCATAATAGAGATGGCTGAAAACAATTGATATTTTTACCGAAGATAGTAAAAATGAATACTTGAAGCTGAAACACGATTTACAAGAATTAAGAACACTTTCTTATGATCTAAATGATCGATAAAATCCTGTTTCATTTTTATCTTAGCTATAGGAGTACACGTAAAAGTACAGCCATTCCTGATAATATTCTTGGCTGATCACCATGTTCCCACGAAATCAGAGATTCGTGCCATTTTAAAGCTATAACTCCGAAACCCTGCATTAAGAAAAATATAATGTATAAAATTATACGCTACAGGTAATCCCATCAACGAGCTTGAACGAAAACCTTACGGTGACACTTGGAGGGCATGAAAAACTTGGTGGTTACCTACCTGCTTGTTTTCCCTGGAACGACTCAATAATCGACACAGCTCATAAATAAACTGTAAGTTGTACCCCTGCAAGTTTTAAGCCATTCAAATTTAAATTCGCATTGGTGGTTTAACTTTGAGTGACAAAATTGAATGCTTCGCTGTTTCGGTTTCCTACTACGCGGTGATGAAAAATCAGATTATCTATGATTGCCATTATCATCATTATCACGCTTGAACCTGTCACCGTCACTTGGCTTGAAGCGGATACTTCCGAATGCATGGGGAACCCTTTCTAAGATCAAAAATTAAAACGGCACAAAGACGAATCACTGAAAAAGTGCTTATCTGGTTTTTTCCAGAGTAAGAACCCTGAGATGCCAAATAAATGATTAGAACTTGCAGTAGGTAAGTTGGACATTTCCAAAGAAGTTTTACGAACACAAAGACGCGTGAAACCACAAGTTTAAAATATCGCCAACAGTTATAGATCTCAGACAATATTAAACTTTAAAGGTAAGTTAAACAATTGAATATCTGTAGGCAGTTAACTGAGTCGAAATCGGTGAACAAGCAAACGCTCTGAATTATGAAAATGCACAAGTGCAGTCCAAGAAAGCAGAATGGCCGTCGCTGTCGACGCTGTCCCCCTCCCCCAGGAAAATGATAATACCAAAGTCTCTGCTTGTGGGCCAATTCGGTATTTTAGAGTCAAAAGTTCGCGATGAAAGAGTGGAAAATTCAAGAGGCACGAAATCGTCACCTTTGCATGTTTACCTACAGCACAAAAGCTGCAGGGGAGGGGGTGTGCTCCAGAAACGCCTATAACTTAATACATTAATAATAATACAATATTGAACATGCAAGTGATACCAGGCCCCGTTCAACTTCTTCTGGCAGTAATGCCCCCAATGCTAAATTTCCTGGAGTGGCAAACAGTGACGTCGGCTTTTCGATGTCGCAGGCGTTTTGCAGCCTGACCTTTTATATTTTTTTCTTTGGAGGGGGAGAGGTGTGGCGTAGAAACAAAACTGCTGTTTATATATGATGCCCTAAAACCGCGCTCCGCCCAGTGAGTCTGGAATAGAAACTTTCATGATCACTTGCCCAGAGGAGTCGCGTATAGTTACATCGTAAATGTAGTTATTGGGAAAAAATAAAGTGCCCGGGGTCCTCAGGTGGTTACTTTACAGACTCTAGTGGTTATTTTACTGACCTACCCCAGCGTAGCCAGCAGCGCCTATTTCCTCTTGCAAAATTTTAAATAGAAAGGCCCGGAAGCTGGTTGTTAAGGTTTGATGCACATTTTTGGTCATTCGTCATCAATGATGGGCACCCGGAGGCGGCAGCGTCCCCGTCCAAATGTCCTCGGGGCATTGGGTGAGAGGCGGCGGGGCTCTTCCAGCGAGCGGCGGCGGCCTGGAGCATCAGTTCCCGCCGGGCACGAGGAGACCATGCAGCTGCTCTCTGGAACCACCCTGCTGCTTCTGGCCGGTGAGTTGCCTCTGGACTCAGTTCGACTCCCCGTCCGTTTCACTGGCGAGTATAAGACGTCATTTCATGAATTCGCATCAACATTCGTTTCTTTTTTCTTGGAAGGATTAAGTGTTAATGACGCCTGATACTCATTTTCCAGCAGATTTACGGGACAGTGGGCATTATGTTTGTATCAGGAAGTTCATGATTCTCAGGTTTCCTTGCTCTGTGACTAGAACTTGATGGTTTTGCGCGAAATGGCCAAGAAGCTGAAGGCGCCCTAAGAATCCAATACATACACGACCTTGGTGATTTGCAAAATAATCAGACACGTCGCAAAAGTGATCATATACTTGCGCATCCAGTTTGAAATTGTGCAATTTAACGTAATGTTTCGGAGGGTTGATGTTTTAAATAGAAGATTCATGGAAACGCATAATGTTGGGTGGTCTAGCAGCAATAAAATAATGAGATATTCTTCATTTGGACACATTTAAATCGCTGCATCCCATTCAGACGTGCGAGCATTGTATCGGACATCCTCAAATAAGAAACGGTAGGTATTAAAACCAGGCGAGGTGCTCTGGAGGGCTACATTAAAAGGGAATGAGGCACCTTCATAACGTGATTTTAACTGAGATAGCTAAGTTGTAAAGCAAGTCGGAAAACCCGGTACTCCATATATAATTTGTCTTGGAACTCGATATTTCCGTAGAAAAAAGCTAAAACCTACCTGACACCAGCCCCCTCATCAGCCCCTCGCCGGGCGACCACTGTTGTGAGTTGCTGGTGTGACGACATATGCTGACGTCACGATGAGCATCAGCCAATCGAAGCCCTTGAAGCATTTCAAGTATGGTAGTGGTCGCCAGATCATGACATCATCCACAGGCAGCGATATTTATTTATTTTCCTAGAGGAGTATTTCAAAAACGAAGCATTGAGCTTATTGAACATTTTTTAGAGAAATAATGAGTGGTTTCATTATTTTTGGCTAAAAGTACGCCTAATTTCACTAAATTCCAGGATTCGACCAAGGTGCCACATTCCCTTTAAGGTCTGAAGTGAGGGTGAGACTTATAGAAAGGGGAATAGTGGAATTGGATAGGATTATGTTTTTTCTTAAACTTGAATCATAATTTTGACAGTTCTGTCAATTTGGGACGGAGCGCAACGAAACATTTTGTTATATTAGGAGAAAGAAGAATCGGACAAGACGAGACAATCTGTTTGTGAAGTGCATTATCCTGGATGGAATTAGAAGTGACAGAATAAACCGAGGCAGAATGGTAGGTATAAATCCCAAAATATTTCCCAATGAAGAGGTCATTCCTGCTCTCTGATCATAATTCGAATCAGACGCAAACCATTAAACATCTTGTCAACTTATAATCATGCTTCTCGCCTCAGCACTCTGAAATCTATAAAAAGATTAGATTATTTTTGTACCATTTCTAAGATGAAAAACGTGTTATAAAAAACAAGAGAAACTCTTTTAATCTCAAGAGAAATAATAGTGTTTAATCAACAATACCCCTATTCGTCGTTTAACCTTTGCCCGGGTGGGGGTCTTTTTAGACCCCCTCGGGTTTTTCCAAAGTGACCAAAAAACGGCGGCGCGCAGCGCTGCCAAACTTGGTCTAGCTGTTCCTTCATCATTTTTACATCTTTCCTGACAATTTTGGCTCAAGGTCATATCAGGTCAGGTCACCAGGCCAGGCGAAGTGACCTCACCTCAAAAAATGTTTAGGACCGCATAACTAAAAGAGGCGTTAATCGATCAAGTTCAAACGTATACCACATATTGGGCCTACCAGGAGCTACAACATTTGTTCCGGGCTTTTTGATATTGGTGACCTAAGGTCATGTGCAGAGCATGACCTCCCCATTGTCAATACATGGCGAAAATCACGAAATGAGCTTTTCTCAGTAAGCATGGATGGAATCAACTTCAAACATCGGTTGCGACTTGCTCTTAGCCCATTTCTGAAGCTGATGCCAAAATTTTTGACTTGTGACCTTTAAAAGGTCACCTTAGGTCAAATAAGCATTTTTTGGTGTTTTCCTCTATAAAATTTGACTAAACTAAGATAGAGCTTTTATTTTGTCACCAAAGTGTTTGTATAGTCACTGCAAGTCAAATGATATACATCATGACTATACCAGGTCAAGTTGGGTCAGACCGTTGACCTGGGTCAGGTCAAATTATTAAATTTGACCTGGCATAGCAATATCATATATCATTCGATTCGCATTGACGAGAGGATTGCAATGGTGTATAAGCTATGGATGTATCTTGTTTGGTTTGGAAGGTATTAGCGAAAAAGTAAACGCCTTTATGCATGGGTGGCTATGGACATTCCCAAGAATATGCCCAATATTTAGTGACCTGTAGCTCCCTAGGCTTTGACCTGACACGAAAATGAATGTCACTATAATGAAAGCGCATCTCAAGAGCTTTCGGATGGTGTTAAAAAATTTTCTAGCTATCATAGTTTCTGAGATATATGAGGTTTTCTTAGTACACCTCATATTAGCGATTTTGCCCTATTTTGACCTCTGGTGACCTTTATATTGACCTGACAAGAAAAATGACCGAAGTATTTTCGATATCATTTTCGAAGAGCTTTCGATTGCCGTTTTGCGCTTTTTTCTAGCTCTCTTAGTTTTTGAGATCGTGGGGGTCTTCTTTAGCCCCCCACCAGGGCGAAGGTGGCTTGTACCCGCCACTGGGGCAAGGGTTAAGTATCCATTACTTTATATTCTAGATGCTGTGTTCAGAAGCTAGCAGAAAAATGTATATATTTTCCATGGGAGATCAATTTTAACCCCAACATAAACAAGTTACCTCAAACAGAAAGGGTATATAGTATCTTCAAAAATAGAAAATTAGGATCCTCCAGTCCACAGAATGAGTGGGTTAGGTACCGGATTAAGGCACCATACCGTATCGAAGGTATTGTTTGCACCTCACTGTGTATCAGTCGCAGTAACAAGTTCAATATTCTGGTTCCCAGAGACTGCTCTGCTCTGTGGCCAGGATCGGAGTTTCCCTGAACCCCGGGCCAGTGTCCTGCGTCTACCTGCTGCCTTGTTTGAGAGAGGGCTCGCTGCGCATTGTAGGTATAGGTATGGTGTAGGGTCGGCTGCGAGGCGGATCTAGACGTTTGGTGGTGGGAAACGGAACAAATTGTCAGACAATATTTTCTAAGAAAATCAGACAAAATCGGGGGATTGGGGAGATGTCCCCATCCCCCTCACCCTCTCTCGGGACCCACCAATGGATTCGAGAGCCTTCAATAAGCCTGGTTTAAACTGCAGCACATCTGTCCCACACCAGCAGCGTCGGAGAGCCAGCCGAGTGAGCTCGCTGGCCGTCCGGATTTGAGAACGATGAATCCTTAAATCAGCGTGTAATCGGTCCGAACAGTTGTGATACAGATCACAAATAAAAAGTAAGCTGCACCGCAAAGGCATTTCCCGCTTAGCTTTGATATGCACAGTAGGTCGGCACTCAGACATTCGCGGCACACCAAGTACTTCCTCCGTATACCACGGAAGCTGGCGGGCAGCGGCGCGGGTGTCTGCTCCGTCACCACGTCCCCGGGGGGCTGAACTGGGCAGTAGGGTGCATCAAACGCCCCGACTTTTGAAATTAGCTACGCGGCCCGGCCCAATTTTTTGCCTTGGACCTAGTGAGTCTAAATATGAAATATTTTGAAATTTCGAAAGGGGTTAGGGGTGCCACCTAGCGGCCAAAGTTTTCAATTTTGACCATTTTTAGATATACTTTGGATTGGCCGCAGAAGTCGTCTCATTTTATTAGTGGACTGTTTTGTGACCAAACACTGTTGCGCTGGCCTAAAAGCACATGCCTGCCCAATTTCATGGATTTTAGACATCTTTTAGGGGTGCCTCCTAGCGGTGAAAAAATCAATTTTGACAGTTTTTTTACAATTTGTTTCATTAAATGTGGGGACAGAATCATTGTGTATTTTGGTCCAGCTGAAACGAGATTTTGCGGAATCGACCTCAAGGTACTTGCGAGACGGATTTCATGCATTTTGGATTTCTTTATATGGCACTACCTGGCGGCCGAAGTTAAAAATTTACATTGGTTTCTGTTCATCCATTTTTATTTATTGAGGACACTGGTCCTGCTTGCAGCTAATTTTTTGGGTGATAAACTACCGTTTTACTGTAATTTGATGCCTTTTCGTACACACAAGGCTAAGAACGAAGATTGACGGAAACAAGTTGTGGGGAGCGGACATGAAAACTAATTACTGCTTACACCGTGGTAGAGTAAGACAACGAATGGAAAATACGGCTCCCCATATCAAATTTGACGGTTGAGCTTCTTGAACGGCAGGAGTGTTCAGACGCAGTGGTGAACATGGTGTTTGCCACAACAGAGTCGAACACAGGTCATCGATCAGCCGCCTGCATCCAAATCCAAAACCGGCTGAACAAGGCTTTGCTCTGGTCTGCGGACAGGCACTAAGTCGGGGGAAAAGTCCACGTCAGTGCTTTCAACAGACTCGATATTGAGAAATTCTGCTTGCCTAACCAATAATTCGAACAAAAACCTACTTACGTTCATTAAACACTGAAGAAAACGGGCCAAAAAATGAACAATATTTCTAAATTGATTATTTATCAAGATAAGCGAAATATGAAAGACGGTTGAGCTTATCTTTCAAATAAACTCAACTTTACCAGAAAGTCGCCCGTTCCTGATGGAACTCAAAGAGAAGCTCCTTCCAACTGTCTGTCCGAATCCAAGATGTGATGACCACGAGGAGTTCAGAGAATTAGGAATTACTTTCCTTGGCTCAAATAATCCAGATGTATATTTTCGAGCAACGCGTAGAGCTAGATGGATGAGCAGACTGCCTTATGCGATGAAGATATGCACGTCCGAGCACCACATTCCCAACGTTCAGGACGAAAAAAGCTCCAACGCAGGAACTAATGTCAAAGCTTTGGCGGTTCGGGACCTTCATCACCTCCGTCTATGGCTTGTAATGCATGATATGCCAGGACGCAGTGGGTTCCCCATGGCATGATCTGAATCTTAATCACCACTTATCCTGTTATGGGGACTGGGTGAACGAAGTTGTTGGCACCGGTGCACTGCTGGCTTTCAGCCATCAGCGGTACTTCACCTTAGAGATGGTTCCCTTGCTCTTTTCAGCAACTTGACATCTCAGCCTGTGCGAAGTCAGCTTGCAAAACGTTTTCTGGTGGTGAAGCTCAAGATCATATCCGAGGCACCTCTCAGTTGTGAAAGAAGTGGGTCCGGGAAACCGTGTTTTTTATTTTATTTATTTATTTTTTATTAGGGCCACTCCCAACATGCACACTTGCCCAATTACAGGGAGTATTGGCGTGGGTGTTCAAGGATCCTCTCCACCGGGTCAAATCGGACACGGAAGGCGGTTTCCCGCCGTGGGAATTGAACCCACGTTAATCCATGCTATCCGATCCGAAGACTGGCAACAAAGCCACCAGGCCACCCCGGCCCCAGAGTTCGCAGAGAGTGAGCAGAGAATAAGTTGGTAGACCTGGCTGAACTTGAATCGTGGTCTAAATTCAGACTCCTGAAGCTAGACACCGGGTTCCTAGAGCTGGATGTCAGTGACGGGCCTGACTCATCTACCTACCAGGCAGCAAGGGTAAAGCCCAGGGCCATACATGTTCCCAATGATACCGCCGTAAAGGGAGGAAAGATGGCCTCGGACTTTCAAACGACAGCGTAGTCTAAGCGACACTTGCAGAACATTCTGCAAGCGGTTGGGAAAAACGAAAAGGCAAGCTGATCTACGCTCAAGGAAACCGAAACACGAGTAATCTGTGTGCTCAAGAAAGTGGGGTTGTGTGAATAGTAGAAATAGAAACAGTCAAGTGTGACTATCAGTGGTCAAAACTAGCGCAACTGAACATGACGTCTTGTCGAGGCCATGAGTTGTGAGCGCGGCAGTGGAGTGGTTAGCGCAGTTGGCTTCCACGCAGCCGACCCGGGTTCAAGGCCCGTTGACTTAATTGAACGAGGAGCAAGCTGGCTCCCCAGAAACCCCTCCAAAAGGGTAAGAGCAGGCGACGCCGTATGACCCTGCAGTTGGTGCATCGATAAGCCCCAAAAATCAATCAAACAGGCCGTGAGCTGTGCTATGAATGTCTCTTACAAATCTCGTATTTGTAATCGAAAGATCGGTGTAAGTTAATTACAATAATAACATAAGCAATAACCTAAAGTAACACGATTACAATAGTCTAAGACATTTCGCGTTAATTTGGAAACATCGGCTCTTGGCGTTAATCATCGTACATGAGCTTAGCTCCCACAACGGTGCTTTTCATGCAAGGTACTTACGCTGGAACCTTCAAGCATTTCATATATTGATGAATCAAGATGTTTTGGTCTCAGCATTGTATAACTGGCCTTGTATTGTAATAGGAATAATACCTCAAATCGCTGAACGATTGGATTCTTTCCCGAAATATCCCAACTTAGCCGCCCACTGTGCTCCGGTGAATTTCTAAAATAAGAGGAGGTCGTGTGAGAACTACCAAAACCATGAAACGGTATGGAAGAAAATGGATGATTTGATGAAAAAAACGGAAAAGGAAGATTAAATATTGGTCCGAAAATTTTGAAGGTGATATCTGACACTTGAGAGGAATTTGCAACACAAATTATCGTTGGAACTCAACCAAAACTTCTTACTCATTTTTGTCATAGTCATTAATTTCTTAAAAACTTAGAAATTAATTTCGGCCACCAGATGTCACTCATTGCCAAAAGTTGTAAGTGCCTTTACCAGATACTTTGACCTACAGGAGTAGTTCATAATTACAACAAAGTTCTAATCCAAGATGGTTCAACAATTATTTTCGATAAAAACTCACCAAAACGCAAAACGTTGCAAACTTCTACCGTCAGGTGGCACCCCTAGCTGGCGTCCAAAATGCGCGAAAGTGACTGCACAGGTAATTTGGAGCTTGGAAAACAGTATTTGACCACTGCTGGGTCCTATTTTATGATAATACAATTTCCACGGGAGACCCAATTAATATTAAAAATTGCAAAAATTTGAAACTTTGACCGCTAGGTGGCACCCCTAGCCCAATATAGATTTTCCCAAAAATTGGGATTTGAGGTTTTCATGTCTGAAACAACAAAATGTGACGGGCCGCTAAGCTAATTTATCCAAAAATGAAAATCATGGGGCGTTTGATGCACCCTACTGGGCAGCGTCCCACGCCGGCTCCGGCCGGGTGTGACGCGAATTGGCAGTCGCGCGCCACCAGTTGGGTAAGCGCGCGCAATACCACTTATCTACAGTGTATGTATGTAGCTTCATACAGCGAGTGAAAAGCCATGTTGAATGGATTTGTGACAAAACAACTGAGCTATTGGGTCTTCCCGTTCAATTGCATATACGCTCGGGATCGAATATGTCGATAATATCACGCAGCTGAGGCGGAGAATAAGGCCTGACCACGCTATAACATGTGAGTTGACAAATGCTCGCGTGGGAAATTCTGCGTAGCCTGTGATTTACGCCTCGTGTTTCTGTCATTTCCGGGATAAGGATCGTTACAGTATCGTATTGAGAACTGGTCACAAGTACTGTGACGAATGAATCGGTGAATAAGACCCTTACAAGCTATCGAACGGACTATAATTTTATTGAGCCTGTAGACTATCCCTGAAGTAGTAAACGGTACTACGCCATCGAAACCGGTATTTGAAGAAATTTCTCTGCTATTTATCCGACCAGATTGATTGAATAATCATCTAATGCGGAATAGACTTACCAAAAAAGCATGCATTAACAACCAAATTTACAGGCATTGATTGCTACCTAACTGGGAGGTCAAACTTAATTGAATTGTATCAGTACCGGTGATTTAGTTTTTCATTATCGGTGGTCATTTTGAAAGTCCCTGTGTCCCTCATGCAAGCAGAACAAGCTCATCTTCTCTTACCCTCATTACACAGTGCGCTACATTATATTTCACTGGCGGGTAGTATCATTATTTGCACTACCATTTGCCATTTCTAGCTAAACACACCCTAGGCCTTATACACTTCACTGTCTCTAAAAACCCTCGAAAAAACTACTATAATTTGACTACTTTTAGCATTTTCTTAATTGAATTTTAGCTGCTAGAGTGAAAATATACACACTTGGGTAGAAAGCGGATAGAAATAAGCTTCAAATCATGTGTTTGTACAAAAACCATCTCAGTTGTGTCGAGAATCACAAACCCCAGCGATAAGTGTTTTAAGCGTTATAGCCAAGATATCTGGCTGTGAACGTGATTCGATCACCAGAATTTCTCTCGAACGAGAGGTTCTCGTAGCCTACTGACCGTGGCAGTTGGTGGGGAAATATTGATAACGAACTATTAATTTTATGCTACGAGGTGTGACGTCACATCCGGTGGTCTCCGCTTGCTGTTGGAGGGGGTTGTATTTCTTGAGTAGGTACACGAGAACTATCTTCCGGAATTAATGGATGCGTCAGCCAATGACATATCAGATTCATTCAGAAGTGTCTTTATTGTATTCCGTAAACAGCAAAAATAGATAGATCATGGCGTGCTCAATTCAAAACTGGACAGTTGCAATTTGAATTCATAGCTTATATTTTCAACTCTACGCTGTTCTTGTTTATGCTTTAGTAGATCAATGGCGGGAGATTCGATAAAAATTAGTGGGAGAAAATTTATTTTACCTCAGCTAAATGAGCTTTTCTCCTAAAAAGAACCGGATTGAAATGTATTAAGAATACTGAGAAGAACACACCATGTTTTGTTTGCATCACTCAATAATCGTTAATGAAGTTTATCAGACCGGAACTTAATTTTTGGGTAGACGACCCAACCATTTGTCTTAGTTAATATATTACGTTGTGCTGAGACGAGGAGCATGATTATAAGTTGATAGGTGTTTACTGGTCTGCGTCCTCGAATCCTGGATGCGAAATACACTTGGATTATATATTGGGGCACAGACCTTCATCGGAATCAGGTAGGTATAATAAAAATCCTTACCCATGGTGCAGCAAGACCTCTAATCAACCGACTGCCGACATGTCAATATTCGAGGTCTTGCCACACCGTGACTGAGAATTTCTGATTTTACCTGCCTGATTCTGATGAAGGTCTGTGCCCGAATATACAATCCAGATGTATTTTGCATCCAGGATTTTTTATTGTTTATTGTTGATTTGTGTCATGAGCAACAGGTTGCCCCCAATTACAGCTCATGTCGTATCGAAGACGATCAAACACGATCGACGATCGAACACTCAGCTTATACAGGATACAACGAATCCACATACGCACTAAATACAAATAAAACGTCCTAAGAAAACAAGGGGAGATCACTACAGACTTTTTATATACGCGCGGGCTTGAGATCTGAACTGACAAAATGTTGAACTGAATACATCTGAATTTTGACACACGGTTAAGAAAGAGTTCATAGCACCAGCCGCCCGACAAAATACACCTCTTTTAACCGTATCCACCCCGGCGAAGGTAACATGGAGCAATGTACCGTTCATATTCGAGGAGGCAGGCCAGTAAACACCTAGTCAACTTACCTGTCTTAGTTAGATTGAGTCCTATTTGACATCTCATTGCGACTGTTGAAAACTTGTGTAAAGGTTTTAGAAATATAGATGGGTAAGGCTAAAAATCGCACCATGCTCTTTTCTGTGTCTTATGTTCGATCATGGACAGTGACTGTGTTTTGTATTGCTCTTAATTCTGACTCGCAGCAGCACATTTGCGTTGCTGAAAGTGAAATGTACTTGCTTGAACTACCCAGCCATACGGGTGTATATTCGGTCAGCGTCCCTGGAGCCGGAGCAGCACCTAATGGGTACCCGCAGTGTGTCAGTCGTTTAGGATAGTCACCGACGGTCGCCTTCACAGGATGCTCGACAATTACACCAGCACACAGAGCACCATTACCCTTGGCTACGCGGCGGGGCCACGGTCGGAGGCGCAGGCGCAGGTAAATCACCACCCAGACCGCGACTAACCAGTGGCATTATCGCCACACTACTGCGCCAATAATTGATCTCGAGTACGGCTGTTGGACAATGTCCGGAACTGCGTCGGAGGCGATGAGGCGGTCTGGATGGGCCGGCCTCAGGGTCAGCCCTGATGTTCGGCAGGGTCGTTACCGGCCTGCAGTGGCTCACGGCGGTAATGGTGCCGCATTAGCATCCGATGAGCTGCCGTTCCGACCCGCGCGCAGCTGGGTCACCCTCATCGGCCGCCCCGGCGTCCAGTGTCGCAACGGCGCGTCATGGCCTGTTCTCCCTGATAGCGCTGCCACTGCTGATTACTGATTCATCCAGCACCGGCAATCAGACCGGCCCGCGGCATGAAGGGGTGTTCTCCTATGTTTCTTGGCTGTAGTTCTCATGTCATTTGTTCAAACAGGTGACGGTTTCTGGCATTTGTACGGCCAAGGCGGATTCGGTAAGTTAAGGAGCTGGCTCAAGTAAAACTATTCTTAACATTGCAATACCCCATTGCCATCATACTCGCGAGAGACAACATGATCCCTTCTTCCATTGACTCTGACGACAACGCTACCCCTTATAGAAACAAGACCGTAATTATGGCCACAGCTTTGAAGATGTGATCCTCTCATAAGGACATACATACCTTCTTGTCTAAATATTTGCAATGTATGTATGTACATACATATTTCTTCTACTCCAACTGCATCTGGTGCCCAACTGGACGCATGCAGACATGTAACATGTGATCGAACACTCAGACCATCATCAACTCTACGACTCAGACCATCATCAACTCACTGACTCAGACCATCACACCCTCTCTGTCCCAAACCATGACAGCTCTCTGTCCCAGACCATTACCAACTCTCTGACCAGACCATCACCAACTCTCTGACTCAGACCATCTCCAACTCTCTGTCCCAGACCATCACCAACTCCCTGACTCAGACCATCACCAACTCTCACAGCTCTCTGTCCCAAACCATCACCAATGCTCTGACCCAGACCATTACCAACTCTCTGACCCAGACCATCACCAAGTCTCTGACCCAGAATACCACCATCTCTCTGACCTAGACCATCACCAACTCTCTGACCAGACCATCACCTGCTCTCTGTCCCAGACCATCACCAACTCTCTGTCCCAGACCATCACCAACTCTCTGTCCCAGACCATCACCAACTCTCTGACCAGACCATCACCAGCTCTTTGACCAGACCATCACCAACTCTCTGACCCAGACCATCACCAACTCTCTGTCCCAAACCATCACCAACTCTCTGTCCCAGACCATCACCAACTCTCTGACCAGACCATCACCAACTCTCTGTCCCAGACCATCACCAGCTCTCTGTCCCAAACCATCACCAACTCTCTGACCAGACCATCACCAACTCTCTGACCAGACCATCACCAGTTCTCTGTCCCAGACCATCACCAGCTCTCTGTCCCAGACCATCACCAGCTCTTGGACCAGACCATCACCTGCCCTCTGTCCCAGACCATCACCAACTCTCTGTCCCAGACCATCACCAACTCTCTGACCATACCATCACCTGCCCTCTGCCCCAGACCATCACCAACTCTCTGTCCCAGACCATCACCAACTCTCTGACCATACCATCACCTGCCCTCTGTCCCAGACCATCACCAACTCTCTGACCAGACCATCACCAACTCTCTGACCAGACCATCACCAACTCTCTGTCCCAGACCATCGCCAGCTCTCTGACCAGACCATCACCAACTCTCTGACCAGACCATCACCAATTTTGTTTCAGTTTCAGTTTCAGTTTATTCGGGTACATCCTCAAATAAACGAGGCTTTTCCATACTCCCACGTCAAATCATTGTGGATAATAGTTGAAAAAGGAGCAAAACGTCAAAAACGCATTTAGCTAGAACACTCATACACAGCATACAAACATGTAACTCCTCAGCCGTCGCCACGTAAAACATGCAGCAATGCTCGTTTGAAGAGGTTCTCTCTGACCAGACCATCCTCAGCCGAGCCACCAGCCTGCCAATGGTTTGCAATGCCAAGGTGACTGCCTGCTCGCATAGCAGCATGCGTCAAAAAATCAGGGTAAGGCCGCATGACAGAAAGTGCGTGTCACGGTAAGAGGCTGAGAAGATTCCAGCACCGACAATGTGTCCAGATGTGCCTGTCCGTTCTTGCTACATTGGTCCGTATTGTCCGGCGCCGGCCGCCCTCCTCTTGTAGTTGCCGTAGCTGCCGTAACTGGTGTTCGCGTAAACGCCGCTGTTTGCGCCGGCGCAGTCGCCACGGACCAGAAATGTATCGTAAACGGTGGGCAATTGTGCGTCATTTGCCGTCCGCGAAGGCATCGGCCTAGTGGTAGCATCGTGAATGCTCCTGTTATGTAACTAGTCATGGACGAAGGCTGCGGGTTGTCGTCTCCCTCAGATTTAATGCATACCGAAGGTTATTTTGACAGCGTCAGAATAACATGTTCTATCAGGGATTGGATTGCCAAGTTTTGAAAACGATTTTAGCTAGAGTCTGCTCGGAATGGCACTCCTTTTGAATCACAATAATTGGCTAAGAAAATCTTGAATATATGGGAGGGGATAAATATACGTTTAGCTTCTCCTTGTTCCATCTAACCTGATCTTAACTGTCTAAAAAAACTCAATTTTGTATCTTAACATTTTAGGCTCAGTGGTGGGAAAAATGAAAATCCCCTAGATAGCCTATGCCTAAAACATGCGCCTAATGATTAGCATTTCCAATTTATGTCGACTTTCGCATTTTTTTCTGCCATGACTGTCACCAAAACTGTCTGCAAAAAAAGAAGAAGGAGAAAGTGCTTTCATTGAGAGCCTCTTTCAAAAGCGATAAAGTAAAACAGCTAGTCTCCAAACATCAATAAAGCACGTTTGGTCTCACTGAAGCGTTTTCGGTCAGAAAATCTCAATTTTGTATGTTATCACGGGTGAATTTTTATATTATACGAATCGCTGGTGGCAACGTCAGTATTGAAATCGTGTAATAGAAAGTGACCATATGCCTGCCAATTATTCAAGTTAGATACAAAATTGACACGGATAGCATAAATAAAATGAACATACTTGATGATAGCGCCGGCGCCAAAATATCGTCCATTTTTCGGTGTATTTGCAAAAATTACGTAGTCACTTTTTGCTTTATAATCTAATCCTCTTTAAACATTGCTTATTATGCACTGAGTTGCCATTCGTGTCCTTTGACAGTTTTATCAAGTGTCACGCATTCTCACCGAGTAGCGACCATTTGATTTCAGAAGCAAATCATTAGGGATATTCACCAAAAATTCCCTCGTGCCTTCCGTTGCGAATAAAGTCTTTACTTTTGTGACTTTGATGTCATGGCAAAATTGTCTACTCCATAGACAGAGATGGTGGTCCTTAGCTTCGCCTCCAGGATCCATCCCTGGAACTTCGGTTATCCCTTAAAATATGAAGAGAAAGAAAGACGTTACCACTTTCCCAGCTTAGGTGTTAGCGCCAGGCACGCTCTTCTATTGGTCAACGTCCTCAAGGAAAGCTCCAGTTTTACCAGCCACCTGAGACCCGGATATGTACAATTATTAATCAAGCCTAGCGCCGGTGAAACCTGGTCCAATCATTGGTTCCTTTTGCGGACCCCTCTTCAAACCCAGTCATTTTGCTTCCATAATTCATCTCTCTCTCTCTCCCGTCATCTGTTGGTCCTCTCTCGAACTGGGCTATCTATTAGTGGTCATGCTCGTCTCTCGATGATCTCGCCCTCTTTGCGACTGAGCCGTCCCGACGGGGATTAATTTCGCCGCCAGAAGGAGGGCTCGCACCCGCGGCGCAGAGATGGCCAGAAATCACTGACGACCACCTCTGGACCTGCTGTTATTTCTACACGAATCCAAAGGTCATAAAGCCCGCTCTTTCCAACGTAATTGGGAAAATCTTGGGAGATCCGACTAAGCACTCTCAATGATCCGACTAAGCACTCTCAATGTTGAAATGGTTACCCCTTGAGGCACAAACAATCTTTACAACATAGTAGGTATCACAGCCTGGTACTTATACTTTCTGTGCCTTCGGGACAATCGTGTTTTCTCTCGTGGTACTCAAAAGGCCCCATAGTTTGGGGAAACTTTCTAATCTCGGAGTAAAAACTGGTCCCCGTTGTGGAAAAATATGATTTTTCTGAGCTCTCACTAGCCTATGAAGCCACAGAGGTTCAGGTCTGTTCGGCTGGGTAAGCATGTAGTAGCATTGGATCTGCGCTGACGGTAAAAGTGGCAAATCAGACATAAGGCGGCAGGGAAGCTGCCGAAAAGTACACGGAACTCTGTGTTTGCAGGCTAAACAAGATCACAGAAACAAAACACACAGCAATTATAAAGACAGGAATTCAATGACAATGTTTTTCCCTCGATACCATATCACGAACAGGCTGTTGGATTAAAATCACAGAAAGGTATTTAAATGCTGTGCAGGCATTATTTTGTATAAATTGTGGGTGAATGTGTACGCGTCGTCAATGGTATAATAACGGCCAGAAATGTTCTGCATTACCATTGAATTGGAGGCTGTTGCATTATTTTTATCTACAGTGACACAGATCAAAGTGTAAAAGATTATGAGTTGCTAAGATGTTCCCTGGCCTCTCCCCTCGAATCCGGAAATGTAAAAAACACTGAAGATTATATATTCGGGCACAGCCCTTCATCAGAATCGTGGAGTAAACATCAATAATTCTCAGTCCTAGTATAGCCAGACTTCGAATTTATCAACCTCGAAAAAACTTATCAACGTTTGAAAAAGATTATCATTAAACATACAGAAAAAGAGTATGCATACCCATATAAAGTAACATGGTTTCCAAACCAAGCAAAATTTAAAATGAACATCGCAGCATGAAAATAAAATACGAGCTTCTGTACCTTTGTGCTTTTGAAGTGAGTACGCCAGTGTGCAGCTCTGGCAGCGCAACAGTGAAGCTTCGATGTCGGCCGCGGCGATGATCCGCCATGATTACACCGGCGCGGCGACAGCGCTCAGAGCCCAGGCTCTGTCTGGTAACGAGGGCGTCCGATCATCGGCGACGGCGGACCCGCCAAATCGACACTTCCACCGGCGATGGGCCGCCTCCGTCGCGCCGCCGGCGACGACGCCCGGTGACATAACCGGCGTCAGTGAAAGTGACGCAACGCGGCCCACCGCGGCGGAAGCGAAGCCACGCGATTAATTGGCGCTCGCAGATGACGCTCGCTGCGATAGTGGACATGTGCGACTTCAAACGCGAAGACGACTATGTTACCGAGCAGGCGCTTAATTTTGTCTCCGGAGAAATAACAGCGGCGTTTGCTGTGACAACTTCACTACCTCGCTGTCAAGAGACCGTAGAATCGCATGCGACACTCGGGTCGTCAGTACAGCTTCAGCTCCAGACGGACACGTTCCTGATCTGCTCTCTCTCTCTTTTGACGTGCTGCATTTGACGCGGTGCGGCGATAAAGCCGCGCTCATCCCGCCGCGTCAGTATTGTCAGTAACAAGCCGTGTGCGCAATGGTGCGCATCCCGGCGAGCGATCACCAGGACAGCTGCAAGCGCGTTACTGGTGAGACTCTTACCTCAGAGGACCAACTCGGAGCGATTTGACGGCGCGCTCGGTTTATCGCACTGCCGACGTTGCGTCATTAGTTTCACTCTGAGATGGACAGTCCACTTCAACAGCTATCAAGCAACATTCCGAAATGCATTGGATGTGGTAATCGATACGAAACCAGCTCTACACGAGATTGATGTAGGATGGTTTAGGAGACGTCGGAAGAAGCATCTCACAGAAGACAGCCCACCTAAAACGATCCCCTTGATTACCTCCTAAAAGTAGTGGGTATCTTTGACGGCCTGGAGTGATAGAATCAAGCTATCATCGCCTTCATGCCTTAGGCCCGAGCTGACGAGTAAGCTTGAGCGTGTTGCATAATGCAGCAGCGTTCATTTGGAACTATCGTTGAAGAGTGCCAAGAAGAAAGTATGTTCAGGCCCCTTTTTTAGATGATCAAGCGTCACACACATACACAGATAAAAAGCACTACTGTTAGCTGTATCACATTGCACTACCATACCTGATGGATGTGTTGTTTCCAGCGTAAAACGACTAAACAAATTCATATTCAAAACTGGCTGCTCAGAAATTTCCTCCGCCTACACGGGCTAACCTATTTGCAACTCGCAGATAATAAATCCGAATCGAATCCATATCATTGGCCACAAATCAGAATCCAGAGCTGTTATCGATCCGAAACTCTCCAGTTTGTCGGGCCGGTTCAGTACAATCATCTGTTGTCTGTATATCCTAGCCAAACTCCAGGGGTGGGCGCAGGAACGCCGTTTGGGGGGACTCGGGAGAAATCGTAAAAACATAGCGTTTTTTTAATCGGCCAAAATGTTGCCTTTCCGGGAGGTCATGGCCGGTTGCCCCCTCCCCCTCCTCTGCGTCCGCCAGTGCCAAGCTCTGTATGTAATTTGCACTCTTTCGGTTTTATGACCGGCGCAGCGACTACTTTAAAATTAAGGTTGTGGCATCCTAAGCTTCATTGAGGCTTGTGTTCAGTTAAGCCAAATAGGAAATCTTTGGAAGGAGTCACCATTTCGCGATTTGTCGATCTACTCACCAGAAGTCCGAAAACGTGAAAATACGATATATTAATTTTTTAGCTGATGAATGGAGTGATTAGTGAACTTTAGGATGTAACTGCGAAAGTGAACATTATGCTTATGATGTATAAATTAATCCGAAATAATTTTCCCACGTATAATATTTCGAGCACGACTCTTCTTCAGATACAAGTCAAATAATCCAACAAGGCACAAGCAAAGATGCTTGTTCAAATTCATGGTTCAAAAAATAACGAGGAACTCGTGACACATGCACTAACAGGGGACATTGAGACGTAACGGTAAATATTCCAGAACATTCACAAAAAACACTTGCACATCCAATTAGCAGTAAAACATGTCAGCCACCCCGATATGGTGGGTGGAAACGACATGGTGGCTGATATGTTTTACGACCATAGACGGATCCAGGGGGCAAGGGGGCACGTGCCCCCCGATCGACCCTCGGCGCCCCCTGAAAGGTCGATGGCGCCCCCTGAAATGTCGCTTCCCACCCCCCAGGATGCGAAAGTCGGCGCCCACCGATAGGATTTGGCGCCCACCTGATAGCTTTTGCCGGTCATAAGTGGCGCCCCCTGGTCCGGATGGCGCCCCCCGGTCCGGATGGCGCCCCGGGAAGGTGCCCCCCCGATCGGCAATCCTGGATCCGCCTATGTTTACCACTGTTAGAATGTGAAAGTGTCTTTTATGAATGCTCTGGAATGTTTACCGGGAAGGTCTCTCGTTTGTGTTTACACCAATATTTTTTCATAATTGCTTGGGATCATGTTTTTTATAGATATCTGTACTTGTGCCTCATTGAATTGTTTGACATGTATTTTAAAAAAGAGACGTGCTCGAAATATTTGTGTTTAAGCTGTTAATTCTTATTTCGAATTTTTATATATCAGCGACATGAGACTGGTTTTTACTAAAAGTTACATTAAAAAGTGTCAAAAAAACAGCAGGAAAGGTTGAGTTAGGTTAGGCTAGGCAAAATACAGCTATGCAGAATATGGCTATTTTTTAATACTGATTTTCCACCAGTCTGCCTGTCTATTAAGAGGCTAATTATAAAAATTTTTAACATTGAACTAATGCCTAAGTTTAAGACCAAGACAACCTGTATTTCAAACATAAGTGTAAGCAGTGACTTTATTGGCTTGCCTCATAGGCGCTTTTGTTTCCGTTCGTGGGTATGTGTGCCGGAAGTATTTTTAACGCCTCACAACAGACGTTCTCGCTGTCGTTAGCCAGGCGATCCCCGCCACATGGCGAGTTCTGCTAATTTCACCAACCAGTAAAATAATGATCTTTTAATCATAGCCAATTAGGCTCACTGTCTCGGGGAAAAGGGTAAATGGTTAGGTAGGTTGTGATAGATCAATGTGGCTTGTTTCACTGGGAAATCAAGCTAATGGTGGCGTTACCAGCCTTAGGTTTGCATATATACAAGCCTCCGATAATTGATGCGGGTCAGAC
This sequence comes from Lepas anatifera, assembly GCA_034440635.1. NCBI lineage: Eukaryota > Metazoa > Arthropoda > Thecostraca > Lepadidae > Lepas > Lepas anatifera. The sequence continues at coordinate 24,541 of JAOTON010000730.1, read as the reverse complement.
ACAATTTTTAAAGAAGGAACTGTTGGGCTTTTTTATTCATCACTTGTGTTTCTATTTAAAGGACCCACTTCAGTCAGTCATTTTCCGCGATTTTCTATCGGAATCATGGGTAATAATTCCCTTGAGCAAGGCCTAAAATACGGCGAAGCTAGATAAAGCTCCAGCTGGATTTTTAATTGATAGCGTAAATGAAATCCTACAAAGATTCAACCTTGAATATATATTTCGTATGGCTTAACCGCCCGACAGCTTTCACCGACAGGAGGGGAAAATGTTGTATTCATTTGTCAATTGATTGCTAAGTAATTCAGGTACATAAACCATAAAAAGACACGAAAAGGGTCATTGCCCACCAGAAGAAGTACAAATGCAGGATGTCTGAATGCCTGTAGAAAGCACACGTATCCAGCTTGTCTTAATTGTAGTTTGAGATCGATTGCTGGGCAAAGTCCACTAAAGAACATGAATACGTAAATATTCGTGCATCACCATATGTTTCCACAATATTCTGCCTATAATGTGTTTCACAATCCACCCAGGTGCAGTTGCGGTGTATTGGTGAAGGCTTGGGACCGGTTACCATAAGACGCTCCGGCGCTGAATATCTTCACGACGCGGGTCGGTCTGCAAATTTTTTGCAATCATTGCAGCCGGATTTTTTTAGTTTTCACCAAAGAATTATAATGGGGTGACCAAAAACTTGACCCCATCTTACGTTAACAATATCAAAATTCCGCATAGCAGATTCGTAGATCCCTATGATCTCATTATATTGTGGGAGTCGGAAAATGGTCGGTTGGCAGTTGTTTGTTCGACGCTACTTCAAACTTGTATTTTTGGGTTTCCAGGTCGGGTCTCTTGACCTTAATAGCTCCTTGACCTGACATGTCCTGAGCTAAAAAGTATCAGATTCATGAAGTCAGTCGGGGATAAAGTGCTGTTAGTTGTGATGTTCTGCCTGTCTTGGGTTCTGCGTTATTTGGGGAAAACCGGGAAGGGGGATTTCGGTCACCTCCCAACGGAGCGCGTGTTAAATGTCTTCCAACACATACGATTTGCCGTGATTTCGCAGGCATCATCTGTGCTGGCGCCGTGAAGCCGCCATCTCGGCATGTTCCGCGGATTCCTCCCCACCCGAGAGGCGGAGTCGCCTACCCACCGCGCTACCCTCACTACCCACTGCCGCCGACGAGCGGAGGGTACGGCCACCTTCCGACACCCAACACCATCGGCCACCACCTGTACCGCCCCCACCCCCAGTCCGAGGGTACGACCGACCCCGGGTCTATACCGTCACCAGCGCCGATACTGCCGGCTCAACCAGCGCGGAGGTGGCGGCTGCGGCGACCACAGCGACACCTATACCAACAGAACCACCCACGACCACCAAGGCGATATCTGTAAAGGCGGCGACACCGGTGACATCTGTGTATTTTCCGGTAGTAAAGACGACCAGTGAGTCTGCTGTGGATGCAGAAGATTCTTCCAGTGAGACAGCTGTAAAAGCAGCCGAAGACCCATCGCCTGAGGTAGCCGATGCAGTGGAAACAGCGACTGAGACAGCAGCACCTGACCACCAGCCGAGCTCGCCACGGCCGGGTCTGCCCCAGGTCACCCCTCCGCCACACTACCGATCTTACAATCCCCAGGGTTCGGCACCCCCACCACCGCCGGCCACTGCACCCTACCGCCCTCCCCACACCCGCTACCACCCCAGCGCCTACAGCAGGCCCAAAAACTATTTCGTTTCGGGAAATAAGAGGGGACATGTGGCGAAGCCAGTAACGGAAAAACTAGTGCCAACCAGCACAGCTGCCCCTGTCACAAATGCACCACCTGTCGCAAAGGAGATTTCTGCAGCACCTGGAAGAGCGGTGACAACTGCTTCAGGACCAGCAGTCATACCGGCTGAGAAAGCCGTCTCGGAAAAGCCTGTTTATAGTGGCAGACCCAAAGTGACGGAGCATCAGCATAAACAAGTCGCCACGGCAGCTCCTAAGGCCACAGGTGCCCCCACTGAAAACTACAGCAGGGCGTCTCTCTTGCCAGCTGTTACCAGTACCAAGGACTCAGACGGCATCCTCATTCAAGTCTACACGTACGGCAACAACGATGACGAGGAATCGGGAATACCAGGTAGGTCAGCTGCGTTCACAAAATTCCATTCAAGGCTCTGTGGATCTGGTGCTGGTTTTACCAATAATCGTGGTAATTACCGACGGCATAGCTTTCTGACCGGTACTTTTTCTTCTTAAACGAGTGCTGACTACCGTTGATCACGTAAAATGTGTCGTAAGCTGACGCACTGATTTTGCTGCCGTTGAAAACGCCTAACAATCACATTTATTTGCTGGATATCCCAATGGTGCATTGACATCTGACTAGGTAGTGAAGCTATCAGTCTACTCTCCATCGGCACCACAGGTCGCGCCAACATTGACTACCCGACCCTGGAGGAGGTGCCTGCCACCAGCTTCACGTGCGATGACAAAATACCTGGCTACTACGCAGATGAGGAGGCTGACTGTCAGGTGAGCCTCCATTCAGAGGTGTGATGAGAGAGAGAGAGAGAGAGAGAGAGAGAGAGAGAGAGAGAGAGAGAGAATAGCATCTATAGATAAATATTATCAGGAAGTTACGACTTCCAGGACAAAAAGAAAAGTATTCAACATTCCGTGTTGTTTTAATTTTCAAGATGAATATCCATTTTTGTTCCAGCTTGTTTCAAGTTCAAAATAAAGAGCAAATCTCAATTTAGCTGATGAGACCGCACACTTCTTTCTGATCATGCATGTTTGGTCTTTGGCGAGGAGTGGCTGGACTTTGAGCAATAACTGGGACTCTGATACGCGGGATCTGTGGTTCAGAAAGCAGGTGCTCTGCGGCTGAAACATGGTAGGGAATGCGTGATTCAGTGGTAGGGAACCTGTCTCCTGAGCCGCAGGTCTCTCCCTCCCTGCCGGCAAAGCCTCTGAATAATCTAATCCCCCAAATCCCTCCTTACAAGGCGAGAGTTGCCCACCCCGCATAACCCTGGCAGTTGTTACGACATAAAACTGAATAATCATTGGGACTCTGACATTTTAGCTATATGGCATAGGGAATTTCCCCTCCGTAAAATATCATAACCTGTTCACTGATGCCCCCACCCGTTCCTTCACACTATGTTCTGCGCGTCAGTCGGTTCTATTCTCTGAAGCCCCCGTTGCCTCAGGTGTGGCACTACTGCGGTCTGGGCGTCAGTAAGCAGTCGTTCGTCTGCCCCGTCGGCACCGTGTACTCCCAGACCACCCGCGTCTGCGACTGGTGGTTCAACGTCAACTGCGCCGCCTCCCGCTCCCAGTACGGCGTCAACGCCGACCTGTACCGGCCGGCGCCGCCGCCGGCCGCCGTCTACGGCCGCAGGAGACACACCGGCCCGGCGGCGCAGCATCAGCAGCTCTCGCCACAGCCGTACTCGCGAGGGCCTCACAGGTACCACGCCCTGCCGCCCTCCGGCCCCGACTACTGAGACCCCCGGCCGCTGGGTATCATCCAGCGCGGTGCCGCCCCTCCACACTTTTGACAGTGACGGATGTCGAATGTTGAGACGGAATGTTTCGTTTTGCTGAAACGAGGCGCGGACGAGTCGGATTTGCGTGACGGATTTTATTGAGATGGGTGAGATATTGTTGCACATGCGTGAAACTGGAACGAGTGGTGAGAGGAGCGTACCCCAGCAGTTCTTTCAATTCATGCTCATTTCACAGTAGTTTGTGTAGGACTGAGACCGCGATGTTTTAGGAAATTTGTGTTAAGACTTTGCGAGCATCTGTATATACATATTTTGGAATCTAGGAGCCTTTACAAGCCGGCTCATCGGAATGAGTGACCTTTTTTCAATCATAACAAAAATCTTGTTAGTATTTATCATAGCAGTTGTCGTGAACTCTTCAGATGTTACACTAATTGGACTGAATTATCCATCTCACAGTTTAAAGACGAATGAACGGCAATTGCTGTATGGAATAAGCATAAACCGCACCTCCATCGCCAAGTCCGACGATTCACGCGTTCGGAACGTGGTTGTGTGCACCATGGATGTCTGTTAATAAATGCAGTTATGTGATATGAAAGTGCAGCTGAACTCGTACACGAGAAAGGGAGCTCGAGGGAATTGGGCAGGACTGTATAAGTTTTTTCATCTGCCAAACTTCAAATTTTTCTTAAAAATGCTACAGTTTAATTTTAACGACTTTACGTTTTCTTCCCAAAACACTCGTAACGGTCCATTCTATCTACCAATTAAGTTGCGATACGTAGTTCTCCGGACAGAAAAGTAATAAGAACTATGTTAACTCTTTCATCGTTTAGGTACTCGTATGTTAGGAAATTCCAACTCCATACTCTTACGGAGTCTCAATCGCAAGGTGGTCTTGAATAGTGTGTTTCACTCGCGTCAACCTACAATTCAGTGCCATGCACTCACTCCAGCCTGGGAAAATCGCCAGTGAAAAGTCTATCAGTGTTTGCCGTCTGTGGAGCTCTGCAAATGCCGTTATCCGGTTGGCAAATGGTCTGGGACGCGGAGGGAAGCAGAACAAGCGGAGCTCTTGGCAGCAGTGCAACCGTTGTAGGCATTTGGCATTCCTCAGTCAAAACCACGCATGGCCTTTATCAAAACGAACGTGAGAACAGCCGCGACATGGCAAACACTGCGCGTTGCCCGACCCGGAGCCGGCGCTGCTGCTGGCCGTGATTCACCCTACTCCCGAATCCCCCTGCCTTATCGGGTTCGAGTTTTGTCGCCTCCACCATCAGCAGCGTCGCCATTCCAGCTCTCTCATTCGTCCGTGCCAGTCCAGCTATCCACATGCAGAGCGCCATGCAGGCCGTGCTCGGTGTGCTGCTGATGCTCAGCATAGCTGTCTCAACACAGCTGAGCATCCTCAAAACCATCTGCACCACCGACAACGACTGCAAGCCGTTCGCCACGCGCGGCGCGTGCAACCTGACAGAGGGCGCCTGCGACTGCGTGTACGCCGAGTACCCGTACATCGACATGACGCACGACGTGTGCCAGAAGTGGGAGGGACGGGCTGGCGACCCGTGCCTGACGCAGCTGGACTGCTGGCGGGACACCCAGCTCATCTGCAACCGCACCTACCCGGACTCCGGGTCGGCCGAGGACGTCGGCACCTGTCTCTGCCCCGACCCCACCCCGCTCTTCTACCGCGGCAGCTGCTACTCGGAGGTCGTCGACTACGACAGCGGCGCGTGCTCTTCGAAGGAGCAGTGCCAGGCATCCTTCGGCCAGCACACATTCTGCAACATATCATCGAAGTCAGTCTGTCGCTGCTCCGACGGGGCTCTGTACATTTCGGGAGGGTGCTGGCTGCAGCACGACTTGAACGGCACCTGTGTCGACACGCACGAGTGTTCGTCGGCGTTCTCCGAGTGCGAGGGGGCCGGTGTCGCTGCCGCTCCGGCTTCAGGGAGCAGACAGAGCCACGCACCCTGCAGAGGGTCTGCGTCAGCGCCGGCGCCGGGGTACAGCCGACAGTCGCCGCCCTGCTGCTTCTCATTGCGGTGGCTTGCGCAGGAAGGAGCTCGTAAGGAGGCTGGAACATTTTGGTTTAATTGGTGCTCGTAAGTGTTCGGAAATCACATCGATGCTTTGTTTAGACGAATGTATGACTTAAGACCCGGCACAGTACGACAGAACTCCAAGACCCAACAGTGTTGAGGAAAAATGGAATTTGACTACGCCACGTTTTGACTTTCTGAACTCCGTGCAAAAGTTTGAACCGAAAGTGAAAGAATAATTAACCGATGTTTTTGTAAAATGACAACCTATTGAAGGTCATTGCTTCCATATTGACTTTCGGATCGGTTTTGAATATAGTTTTTATGATATATTTTTGTAGACTTACGCTTGCTCTATGCTGCCACCCGGCGCTGTTTTAGCCAAAGTCAAGCTGGCTATAGCAGTTGACCGGTAAACTAATAGCTGCTCCGATGTCAGAGCTTTTTAAAGGGCATCTTTTAAGCAGCTTTTTATAATCTGAACTGAGGTAACAGTGTTGTAGAGCATGTCAAACCTGATACAAGAAGAAACGAACATAGTGCAAGAAGAGAACAGTGCTTAAGCTCATGAAACGTTTTGTTTTGTCTACTCCAAGAGAATGATGACTGTATTATTCATGTGTGGAGAAGACAAATGCATATTCTCGGATTGGATCATAAGGTGGAAAACGATAATCGATTCAGAAGTCCTTGACGAAGTGATGACACCGAAATGTCATTTTCAGGGAAATTGTACTGATTTATTTGCAAGGGTGACGAAATATTACCACTAAAACGCCTTTAAGGACAATAACCGAGCTGGCACTTCTGTTTCAATATTTCAAGATGGCAGGTGAAGATTGGATTCCACTTTTTTGGATGGCTTATCGTTATTCTCTCACCCAATTAAGTGCATCACAGTCCTCTAGTGTCTTATCCCATTAAATGTAAGAGTAAATGTACATACATTCAACGCCAAAAGAAAGCTGTTATCATTATTTTCATTAGTACCAAATTTATAAATTTCACCTGTCAACAGAAGACGAAGACGGGTGCAGAGACTGTCTTGCCGCACCCTGCTGGCTGCACCACAGAGCCTCCTGGTGCTAACTTCACCCCTTCCTATAATACCTATTTATCTCATACACACCTGTTTGCATACTCTTGTGAATGTCCAGAAATAAACATGTAGGGCAAGGGCGCGTAAGAGTACCCACGAGATAAGAGTAGGGGAAAGTGCCCATATTGCGCCACCTTAAGGAAAACACTAAATTGCTAAGAGAATGTGCAACCTACAATGCTGGTTTCTTTAAGACATCGTAAATGATCATTTCTCCGCAAGTTTTCGTCCTTTATAGGTCGTTGCGCGACCTGTACAATTTATAATAATGTTTTCCCCGGAAGGCTACAAAAGGCGCAATAAAGACACCCCTGCCCTAAAAGCGCCACCATATGGTCCTAATTGCGTCGTTGTTGTTTCACTACGATGTTATGGAGGTAAAAGCGTATTGTTGGAATTTATGTGTGCCTCTCGTCGAATGGGCTTTGATTTATGTATCAATAGTTTTTGTCGATATCGTATGGTATAAATGGTCCCGATGGTACCTGGGCTGGTTGGTCTCCCTCGGATTTGATCTTATTGGAGCTGTATTATCATCCTACCGTCTTTTGCCATATATTTTCCCTCTTTCTAGGAATTTTCAAAGTAATGTTTATTCGGGTCTTTGTATTTCAACTATGTGCTCACATACATAAACTGAAGTGTGGGCGCAACAATGCCGCTTGACCGTAATGCATCAATAATTGTTCCGCAATGCGCCAGCCTGGCGCATTCGGGGCGGCCGCCGGGGGCGTAAATAGGACTTGTGCTCATTGGATCCAAAAATGGCTCTACAAATACGTAACGCTATAAAAAACAGCGCGAATGCCACAAAAGAAAGCGAAATGTTCCATGAATACGATAAAATTCCCCAAGCCAGGGCCCCTGAGTAGTAAGGGCCAGGAACACACGACTTATTCATACCAAATATGTTAAGGAAACTAATATAATTTTTCAAACAATTGACACAATTACATCATTCAACTCTCGTGCAGGAAGACACCATGCCAACTAAATCTAACACTGCAATTGTGATGAAAATATTCTTGTGAGGATCACACCAGCAGGATGGGAGATATAGCGAGTGGCGCAATTAGGCAGGTGTGAGTAATCAGGACACTCTCCTCTACACAGCAGGTGTTTTGGTTTCTTAGCAACCACTGAAATGGTGGATACCTGGTATAAAAAGGCAAGGTCAGTGCATTGGATGCTCAGAAAAATTCAACGTTCTTCTGTTCTTCCCACGGGAGTGCAGAGCAAAATAAGTTTCTGGGCACCCTTGATGTAATATTTCTTAACCCTCGCCCCACCGGGGGCATCGATGGCCGCCCCTAAAGGTTTTTCCGGGATAGCAGAAAAACGACAAGGCGCAGCACCGCGGTTGAGGGCTCTACCTCTCACTGCATCATTTTCCCATCATCCCTGAAATTTTTACCCCGGGTCACCCAAGGTCAGGTCACCAGACGAGGTCAACCAAGGTCACCTCACTTCACCTTTAGAGCTCTGTAAGAGCTACATTTCAAAGTCGATCGATTTGAAACTTCCTACACTTCATGACCCCTCCAGGGTCTATAAGGTGTATATCCGGGATTTTTCGATTTCGGGCCCTGAGGTCAGGTCACGAGGCGACCTCTCCCATTGGAAAAGCATGGGGAAAAGCTATTTCATGATATAAAAGCCACAAAAATGATTGCAAATACTCAGACTGCTCAGAACAACGTTTTTGGACACCCTTTCACGGATCCCAGGGGTCATATTTGCCCTTTGACTTTTCCAAGGTCATCCAAGGTCACCAGAGGTCAAAAACAGTATTTTGACAATGACTTTTGACCTAATTGAGCTAGAGCGGTGAAACAAACACCATCGTGTTTGTCTTATCACTGGCTTTCATTTGATATACGGCAAGGTCACTTTTTGACCTTTCGTGACCTCAGGTCATATTAGGTCACGAGGTGACCTCTGGCGGTCAAACCACTGGCGGGAGGTCTTTACTTTCCACATAGCGGAAAAAGTACTGGCAATTTTCTATCAAATGTACTTTACCAGGCCTCAATAGCTCTAATGACATAAGAGTTATGCCCAGTTTGCTTAATCATTGCATATTTGAGTGAAAATAGCCGATCTTGACCTAATTTGACCTCTGGAGGTCAAACCATTGACCTGAGCACTAAAACATGCGAAGTAATTTCTTACTGAATTCACGCGAGCTTTCTATTGCACTTTGCAGATTTGCGCTAACGCCCATATTTTCGGAGTTAGAGGGGGCCATCGATGGCCCCCGGTGGGGCGAAGGTGGCGCCGGACCCCCGGTGGGGCGCGGGTTAAATAGGTAAATTTGTAGACCATGCTTCTATTATCAATAGAATTGTGTTACGGTCTGTCATCAGTAAGAAAGCTGAGCTAGGACTGTGCTGCAGGACCGGAGCTGACGCTAAAACGCCTGTCAACATGTTTATGAAGAGATTTTTCCCAAGGGAGCATGTCCAGAAAGAGCGCGCAGTAGACCATTGTGCAAGAGTGCGCATGCTTAAGAGATAGGAAAATTTAAGTTTCGCTAGGGACAACGTCTGTAATTCATATTTGAAAAAACAAACATTTGAACATAGTTCTTGTATATTTAGAACGATACAAATTCTAGAATCGCCTAGTTTGGCGCCAAAAAAACTTTCGCGACATGGCCTGTGCACCTAGAGCACAGCGGGGCATCAATGCGTACTCCAGCCTCCTCTTTTGCGTCTCCTTATCGACCCTCACCGGCAAGAGTACGCACGTGATTTTTTTGGATAGGCTCGTGGCGAGTTTCTTTCAAATACATCGAGTTGAAGCAAGGACCATACATAGACAATTCTTAAGGCTAAACAACCATATGAAAATTTTAGCTATTAGACATGTAGGAGAGAAGTGAGAGCCTTTAGAAAGTTAAGTGCGTGCTCTTGCACGGAGTTCCCCTATGGTTTCAAATAAATGCAGCATCATCATACACCAAGCTTTGTCGCGATAAATGAAGAGCTGACTCACGAGCAGCTTGCATGAAACATGATCATAAATATACAGATTATAGTTCGATTTCAACTGATTTTACGTTCGGAATGTCTGGAACTCTGGATAACATAATTATCCAGAATACTCGTTAGCGACTACAGTCAAATAATTATTCAACAGGCTTTTTCTCAAAGCCTACGCGCATTTCGGCTGCGAATATTTCGTTACGTAAACGCTGAAGCTCCCCAAGTCTTTATTCAGAGCGTGCTGCCAGATCTCGTGGCAACGCACACGCCTGGTATTTAGGTATCTGATGGTGACGGAATTTCATTTCCTAACAACAACTACTCGCACCTATAATCTCAAATAATGTGGTAGTGAGATCGGGTCGGACCGGGTCAGAATTAATTTTTGACTAACTTAGAGGGAGACCTGGCGGACGCCCGATAATTACCGCAGTGGACCTTGTCTTGTTCAGTTACATGCGGATTCAAAGGGGAATTATATTTTCCGCCACAAACCTCCTGATTTCTAACGATTTTTCCGTAAAAAAACGCGTTTTGCTCCCGATTATGGGTCCCGTTGCCTAGCCCACCCTCGAAACAACCGATGTAGATCCACCACTGCTCAGAGTCGGTTTGATATTTCTGGTAGGTAGGCAACTAGTTTCGGCTCAGCGAAACGCAGCTCTTCATAAGTTGGTTTTACATATATAATACAAATATCCGTACTATATGTATGTATGTATGTATGTATTCACATCAGCAGGTCTTTCCGCACACAGTGGGTTATTCTTAGACCTTTGTCAAAAACATAGTCAAATGTCAGTGCCCCAGCACATCGTCACGAAATGAACACAAGAACTACATACATACCCGAACATGATATGAGAATTGCTTAATTAAAATAGAAATGTAAAATATGATACTATGTATCTACGAGCACTCAATTCCTCCGATCACCCCGCACAGCGCGCCTGATATTCTTTTTGAAGACACAATAGTTTGTTGCCCGAGGATTTCCAACAAGTACACAAATATTGTTGTAAAGCGATGAGACACGATAAACAAAGGTACGTTTTCCATAATTTGTTCTCGGCTTTGGGAGTGCCAAGTTTTCCGATTGTCTTGTCTCCCGATTCAGAACATCACGGTTGAAACGAAAATTCGATGCCAGGGACGAAGGGCAACCTGTCGTTATCAACTTATGAAGCATACACATGTCAAAATATTCGATAAAACGCTGGACATTGAGCCATCCCAGCTCTTCAATGACATCCGAGATATGGTCGTGCTTCCTTCGACCTGATATTATTCTGGCCGCAAAGTTAAAGATTTTCTGCATCTTGTTCTTTGATTCAGAATTTGTGCTTCCATAGACCTGAATGCAGTACCTAACATGTGAAAATACAAGCGAGTCAATAACACGAGGGAGTACTTCAGTGGGCAGAACATGTTTGGCATTATACAAAGCAATAAGTATACCAAAACAGCGATCCGATATACACTTGACATGATGAGACCAAGAAAGATTGCGATCCATAAATACCCCTAAATTTTTAACTACATTTTTACTTCCAATTTCCTCATTCATAAACTGAATGTGTACAGGTTGCGATATGTGTTTTAGCTGCCTTTGGTCGCCACACAGGAGAAGCTCCGTCTTGCTGGCATTAACCAACATCCCGTTTTGTTGAAACCATGTGGTCATCACTTCCAGAATTTCTTCCAAACAATTTTTTCATTTCAGGCATACGACCACGTGGACCAGTGATTCCTAGCTGTATGTCGTCTGCGTACCTTATACATTTAACTCGAAAGCCATTACGATGTGATGGGATGTGACACGTTAGATCATTACCCGCGATATTTGCGAGCACAGGGCCCAAACATGTGCCCTGAAAAGTACCCATGTTGATAGGGAGGGGTTCCGACATTTTATCCCCGATTTGGACTCGTTGCACATGTCCGCTAAGATAGCTCCGAAACCAGCCCGGATGGATTTGTAAAAGCTCTAATTTAGTCAGAAGTGACCCATGATCAATTACATCAAAGAAACGACTCAAGTCAATCAGGGTTAGTAAAGTCACTTCTGAGCGGTCCATCCCTTTTAAAATTTCATCGGTAACTTCTAAAAGAGCAGTGGCTGTTGAGCGCCCAGATCTAAAGCCATGCTGGTCGTCAGCCAAAACGTGCTGCTGGTCGAGGTATTGACTAAGCTGGAGAAGTACCAATTTTTCAACAATTTTGCAAATTGTAGGAATATTTGTAACCGGCCTGAAATTTGCCCCAACCGACGCATCTCCTTTCTTGTGCAATGGCACCACTATAGCCTCTTTCCATTTCGATGGCACGGATTCTGAAACAAAACTTTTGTTGATGATTCTAAGCAAATGTCGTCCTAAAATGGGGAAGGCTAATTTGAAAATTTTTACCGGTATATCATCCTTGATAAGTGAAGTTTTGTTTGGCATGGAAAACAAGATTTTTCTGAGTTCTTCGATGGTAACCGGTGAAATTCTTAGACTGCCTGCGTTAACCCGCGACAGTCGAGTATTGAGTGACTGGCGTCCAGAGTGCCTGAATTCCGATTCCACTTTACTTCTGGTATCTTGACCCACAGATGTGAAATAATTGTTTAGATCATTTGGTGTCAAGTTCGATGGTTGGGTTACTGCTCCATGTTTTGGGGCAATGATGGGCCGCAAATTTCGGTAAAGGTCAGATGAAGAAGAATTTTGAATTTTTTGGCAGATATCGTTTCGGCAGTCTCTCCGTATGGCTCGTTTGGTAAGAATGTTTAATTGTTGATATAATGGATCGCCATTTCCCTTGGCCTCCCTGCGTTGAGCCATCAGACCTAAGGTATCCTCTGACACTGGAGGGGGTGTAGGATTAAACACCCTGTAACGACGAAGTGGAGCACGCCTATCCAAAATATCCAGTACAGCGGATGAGAACATGTCCCATTGCAACTCACATACATCATTTTGGTTCACAACATTGCTCCAGTCGATAGACGCCACATCAGATAAAAACGCGTCTGGATTAAAAAGCACGCCAATTGCGACCAGTTTTATACGAAGGCTTGTTCTTCGCTCGGGGAACATAAGCGCTCAGGCACACTCGGCGATGCTGATTAGAATAATCACAGTGTTCTACGTTACACTCTGGTTGGGGAAACGCACTGCTGATGGAATCCGAGGCTAAAATGACATCAAGTTTCGATTCACAGTCACCACGATAAAAGGTAGGCTCATTGACCAAACTATTCAGGCCATATCTCTCCAGCTCCCGTAATCTCTCACACGCGAACGGGTTTGTGCGTAGGTCAGCGTTCAGATCACCAGCAACAATGATTCGCTGGGATGGGTAAGCTGTGACAATGCTCTGTAACTGCTCCTCTATATCATTAAAGTCTGCTTGCACCTGCGGATGGCTGGTCGAGGGGGCCGGTATAAACATGCAATTAATGCCGCCTTCTTTTTGTCCAATTTTACTTTAACCCAGAGTGATTCTACGTGTGACTCCTTTCCTACTGTGGAATTCGGGATTATTTTCTGTGTTTGAAGTTCCTCCTTCACGTAAAGTGCGACTCCTCCTCCTGATTTTTTACGACCGATGGTTCTGTCCTGTCTGAAAATCTTGTAGCCGTCGATAGAAAGTAGTCTATCAGGGGTCGATGATTTAAGATTTGTCTCTGTGTAGGCTAGTAGATCCGGCTTCCGTTGGTGAGCGTCTGCTCGGACCTCCGGAAGTTTTGGCAGGAGTGACTGGATGTTTAATAGCTCTAACTTGATTTTCCCTTTGCTAGGTGATTTGGCTGAGCCGAGTACCGTTCCAGCTGCACCATATATGCCAGCTCTCTGTGTCTGGCGCTGGTTTAGGCGCTGCGGTTGGATCAAACAACGGTTGTCTCCGTTACCATACTGGTTCTGTGGAGCCACCTCCGTAACACTCCCCACCTCGGCCCTGCGCTGTGGCGCTGTTTGGCGAGGCTGCACCAACACTGGAATGTGATGTGGGCCAACGCCATGGGCGGTTTCAGGAGTTATCAGTGGAATGGCAATGTTTGGTCGGTCATAGCTGGGAATGGGACGGCTGTTACGGGTTTCAGGAGGTCCCGCCCGTCGTTGCTGCAGCCGGTGTCCTCCTCGCCTCCCCCTTCGATGTCTGCTGGAGACGCCATTGCGTCCCGGCCTCGGTAAACTGCCGCTAGATGGTGGAGTAGGCAGTGTGACTTCTCAGAGAGTAGTCGGTGTCCGTATTCTACTGTTGGCTGATTGGCTGCTGTGTAGTTCTACTACTTCCGAAACCGGTAGAGTAACGAAACATCGAGCGTGAGGCCTTCTTAGGGGAACCGAATCCAAGGAAAAACACAAGTCCAAAAAGAGTCCATGCGGGGATTCACATCGAACACTTCAGGTACCTTAAAGCAGACTATTAAAGACACTGATACGCCAATTTATAGACACTAGCAAGCAGCAGAACCGGTCAAATCACTCAAAAACAAGCGGAGCTGTGAATCATGGCGGCAGCCATATTCAGGCGCTCAGCTGACCAATATACAACGATATGGAAAGAGAGTTGCGGAATGGGGGGTGCTGAATAAACATTTTGGATATTTCGTTCGGTGATAAGCAGTTCTGCATTTATCACCACTTAATTCTGAGATTTTTCCCAGTTCTTGGCTTCAGAATCCAGTCAGAAGCTGCTGATAGATGTCGCGCACACCCCTACTATAGGTGCCGGTATTCACAGCGCGAACACCGCAATGACTCGCCGACGACGGTGAGCCGCGTGCCCAGCTCATTTCGGGATTCATGATCCTAATTTCGCCGAGGGGGATTTTGGGTTGAATTTTTTTGACACAGCCAGATTACAATAGAATTGGACAATATTCGTATTTTGGACGCTATACTTATTATTTGAAGGCTTCTGGGTCATATTTTTATATCTCGGGCATACGAGTCGAAGAACGCAATTCTCAACATGCTGAATTGGCACATTATATCGTAAGGTGACAAATGGTAAACGAAATGGTGGAGCCACACACATGGGCACCGAAAGCGGGGGAGGGGACGGGGGGCCGCCTCCCCCTGTTGTCCAACCAGGGGGACGTCCCCCAAAATTTTTGGTCCATTGTCATTAATGCTGTCAGGTACCAAATATGCTCAAAATTCGCCTCCCCGGTCAGCACCAGTCCGGGTCTGTCCCCCTTAAAAATTCCGTGGCGGCGGCCCTGGCCACATTTTTTCCCATACGCACAAAATCCCTTGTCCAAAGTCCTCGCGAGCACACTTTGGCTAACGGAGTCGCCCGATTTAGGTCGACAGACATCGGCAAAATTCCGTTGTTGAGCACATTTCGAAGGGCACCAAATGATTGATTCAGCCTTGCCTCACCGCAAACCAGTCAGGACCATAATAATGAGCTAGGATCTGTCTACAGCCTAAGCGGATCTTAACCTCACGCTTAAGGGGGCCAGCTCTGTAAAATGGTGAAAGCAATGATTTTGTTAGAGAAAAACACGGCCAGGACTCGGCTGCAAGCTGGCGGAGTTTGTCCTCTTTGGCCGAACTACGGCCGAATTAGACCCCATAAGATCCATCTCTTGTAGTTAAGATCCATCCCTTGGCTGTTGAAGAGTGCTGCTGATTCTTACCTGAGTTTCCGTTGGGCTGTAGCGAAAGATTCTATTTAAGGCATATTGTTTATAATGTTTTCAAAATTGTTTAGTTTCTGGAGTCGGAATCTCACTAAAGACATCGATGGACTTATCACGGAGACATCGATCCCACCAGTTAAACGAGTAACTCCCGCAATGAAGAATTAATTTCGAATCTTAACTTTAACGTCCCACAGAGTACAGGGACAGCCGCCCCACTCAGGTCACCCTCTCACCACTCAGTTGCCAGTCGACCTACGTCGGATACGTATTGAGTGCCGGAGCGGCTCAGGGGAACCGATCCCAAGCCTGAACACGCACTGCCACCACCATGTTTCTGAGCAGCTGACCGGAGCCCAACGCTCTTCCAACTGAGGTACCGGGTCTTCCTTCCCTCAGCGGGATCTACCCTAAACTGCTGACAATTATGTTTCGTGAAAGTAAAAAAATGCGAAAGCAGCTCACAAGCCTAATTAAAAAAGCAACAAGGCGCGACAACACCGCGCTCGCCTTCAGTCGCCGTGTCGTGCCTTACCTGCCGTGACGTCAGTGGTCACGTGAGCGCCGCCCGGCGTTGGCCGGCGGCGGTTATCGCGATAGTGCCGGCGGCGCGCTCGAGGAGCGTCGAGTGGAGGCGCCCCCAGCAAGCAGCGCCAGCACAGGGAAGCGGATACTAGCCAACCACAGGTGCATTAACAGGTCTGAGGACGCGTGGATCGTGTTGCCTGCACCCAGCTGGACAAGCCAACACCCGACATGTGAAAGTTGAAGTTCAAAATGTGGAAGAGCGTCTCCCTCAGCAGACGCTGTGAATGTGAGGCGCGGCCTGTGACATAGGCGTTACTCTACACTATAACTCGCCAGAGTGATGTGCCTATGATTCCACAAATCTGTACTAAGAAGACCAAACTCGAGCGGATCATGGGTCCTGGATAACCCGAACCTTATGCTTGATATCGATCTTTCAACTAGTGTGGACCTTTGAAAAACAATGCGTGAAAGCAGTGTAAGCTAGCATTTTCTGACAGTTCAGTGCGTATTCGCCACATCCCAAGAACTATACGAACAATGCATTCAGTGCCATCAGGTGTGCACCCCGGCCACCAGCCGACTGTTGGCCTCATCATCATCACCATCATCAGCCTCATCACCTCTCCGTGCGTCTCCGACACCGAGGTGGGAGGGGTGTACCGCTCCTCGGCGCGCTGGGACCTGGCCCGCTCCCCTTCGTCGCCAGCAGCGACGTGGTGGTGGAGCCGACGGGCGCCGTCGAAATCGACGCGGGTGTAGTGGTTCGGTTCCTGCCCGGCGTCGGGGTCACCGTGCGCGGTGGACGGTTCACGGCCAGGGTGAGTCGAACGTCACGCTTTGTGGCTTGACGTGACTAACAGTCAATTGGCATGCGACTGATTTCTGGAATTTATCCGTAACTAGAACTATCCGTCTTTTTCTCGGCTTCTAGACAGAAATAAAGACAAATTTTTCGTCGGTAAACTTCCGCAGCGCATTTGCTGTAGTCGGTTTACTCTAACCTTATCATCTTTGGTAAGCGGGCTGTCTGGAAAAATTGAAAGTTGAATTCATAGGCGTCGTCAACGCAAAAAAGTGAGAAGAACAGTATATCTTCATCCTTATTTCCTTTCCAAAAGGAGAGACTTTCCACTTCAGAACCCAAATTAATCGCATTTGGTCTCATTGTTGCCCTCTGCACCGGCTGGTTACATAATTATCTTTTTCCCTATTTCACTGAACTTAAGAAATTTTTCGATAAAAAGTAGGGGTTGTCCCCTAGCCCCTCTATTCCGTATGGAGAAATGAGATGCGGCAGGGGCCTAACCCGGATGATTTTGAATCATACAAAAGTATTAATTATTGCTATCTGGGAAAAATTATCAGTCCAAATTGCAGCACTGGGGTCACCAGTTTACTTTCCGACGAGATCATCACTTCTTGGATGTGCAGCGATTTCTGTATAAAATGCAACAACAGCGTTCAAGGTCATCATGCATGATCTATCTATTCGAGTCTATCACCGAGAACTTATTCGCTAGCTGACAGGAGCTATAGAAATGACCAATCCTAGCCACCAGGTAGGTCGTGGGCGGCTCGAACGGCGGCCCGGATGTTGGGTCAGGAGGGTTGCGCGTTGCTACTGCAGCGCTGAATCGTGACGGCCCACACTGCCGTCACGCCGCCACGCTGCGACGCCCGGCCGTGACGGGGTGACGGCGCGCCGTGACGGAGGCGGCGCCCGCCAGAAGGCACGTGCGGTGAGAGCCGGGCCCTGTGACTCATGGCTGACTGAGTGTTCGTTGCCGGAGCCCAGAACTGAGCCCTAAGCTCAAAGCGTGATGCTGAGGCCTGCGGGTAGGATCGTTACGCAGAACCATGCTGTTGACATGGGCATCGACATCGGGGGATGGAAGGGAATACACCAGCCCCCCCCATTTTTCATCTGATCATTTTCTGATTTCACCTGATTTGGTAAAAGGCCGTGTTTTTGACGGGAGTGACCATGGGACGTCACAAGGAGTCCAAAGCCAAGGAGTTTGGGGCGTAGCTAAGGGGGGGTAGGAACGGTCACCCCCCCGTGAGGGCCCGAAGGGCCCCCTGAAGACACGGGCCGCGCGAAGCTCGGCTCACCCGCACTATGCTTTGTGACCAAATTTGAAATTTAATACCAGAAAGGGCCCTCTTAAGCCCTTTTCAGCACTATTCTGTAACAAGCAGGGCGCTTTTTACCCATCAGGGCCTTTTTGGCGCTGTCACAGGGGCCCTTTTTAGGGCGCCCCCTGAGCGAAATCCTGGCTACGTCCCTGATAGCCTTTGTCCTCCCTTCCCACTTTTTTCCGGTGGCTACAATCCTAGCGATTATGTAGGTAAAAATGGAAATGTGAGGATAAAAAACGTGTTGTATCTTATAGTTAGCCGGAGCTTCCCCCTTGCTAATAGCATCGATGGAACTTGTAGCTCATTCTATTCAATCTTGGCGAGACAAAAATATGGTGCAAACGCCCTCGAGAACTCTGGCCAGCATTACATCTACCGGGTCCGTCACTTCACTAAGCCTGGCGAGGCGGGCGTCCCCGGCTGTTCCGGCCGGCGCTCTGGTTTCCCGTGGCGAGGGGCGCCGACAGCCGAGACGGCCGGCACGTGGTCGCACCAGACGGAAGAGCTGGAGCGTGCCCGCTCATCCTGCCGCCGCCCTCACCGCCACTGAGAAGGCGTTGGGAGGCGGCGCCGGGTCCCACAGCGCACTGTCCGGGTCTGATGTTGTCTACAGCTGAGACCTGCACTGCTCGGGTCTAACGACGCATACAGTTGTAACTCTCTAGGAGTTCTGCTAGTGCAACCGTGTCAGACTTGAGCACACAATGATGGATTGAGAGCCCGTTGCCTTCTGGTGTCTCATCGGAAGAAGTTTCAAATTGAGATGCTGGAACTGCAGAAACAAGGTCGGATCCGAGGAAGAGTCTAATCCGGCCAGAATACCCCCCCGCTCCACGCATAGCGGCCAAGGTTTACCAGCGTTTTGCTAATTTTAGTTGATTTTTTTCAAAGACGTCTGTTCACACTTTGACCCGGCTTGCTTCCTCCTCCCTCCACAAAATGTTAAGACCTGTCTTTGTGAGGACACTTGACTTGCAGCTGAAAACACATGTGAAGAGATAGGCGGATCTAGAGGGCATGGGGGCATTTAGCCCTCAATCGACCCTTCGCACCCCTAAAATGGTCACGGCGCCCCCTGAGGAGGTAGACTGCGCCCTCTGAAATGCTACCCCTCCCCCAGGGTGCGAGTATCACCACCCCACGATATGACTTGGCGTCCACCTGATATGGGTTTTGCGGTCCAGAAGAAGCGCCCCCTGGTCTGGATGGCGCCCCCTCCCTCCAACCATGTGTCCTCGAACCGGCATCCTGTAACCCCTTGTGTGGAGAAATAGAGAATGTAGACGTTGCATGTATGGTTACCCACAGTTCCTTATTCTACATTATATCAGGCAAATAAAGAAGTTGGTAGCATGCACATTGATCCTCTGTGACTCTTTTTCCTGTTGATAATGCCATTGGCGGACGCAAGGGGCCATTCCGGCCATGGCCCCCAAAGCGCTGGAAGGGGGGCCAAACTATCTTTTGCCCCCCCAAACGCCGGAAATTTTTTTCGAAAAAGGTGTTTACACTAGGTCTGTAGAGCAAAAAATATTCGCTCCCACCCCCCGCCCGGAAGAGAGGCAGACATGGGTTTGGCCCCCCAAAACTCGGGTCTGCATCCGCCCTTGGATAATGCCGTTAGCGTTTTGTTCGTGTCGCTCTTAGAAGGAAACAAGATCATTTTACATGAAATAGATATGTAAAACTATGAACCTCCTGAGAGAGAATGATGTGTCAATTCTGAAGTTCCAACCATGGTTAAATCCACACTCTCTGCAGGAGACTATTATACTACAAAAAAAGGAGTCGGTTCCCCGCACCTGATGTGGTGTTTCCTGCTTTCGTTTTTACCCCTCGCCTGTTTTTAATCTACACGGTCGCTTTGTGTATCATCGTTTTTACCCTTCATCTGTTTTTAATCTTCACGTTCGCATTGTGTACCTTTTTTGGCTTGTTTCTGTGAAATGCATGTATGAACGTAAAAGAAACTCAGAGATCAGTGACACTCAATGACTTTGAATTTCACAACGGTTCAAACCAAACTGTCAAGCGATCAAGAAGCTGTTGCGATGATAATGAAGGGTATAGGACATGAATTAGTTTCGCTGCGCGAACCGTTCAATCTGTTTGGGAAAATGAGGCAAAAAACATGATGGAACGTGGGATCACACTCTATTTGAAGTTCATCGAATAGACGTCAAGATTGATCCATCTGTTCTTGGTGACTAACCCATACAGCGGTGAGTTCAACCGATTCTCTTTCTTAAACCAACTATTCATAAGACGTATTATAAAAAACGGATGCCATGTACAGTTTCTTTCTTGTGCATTCCACTGGTCAGCAGGCGTTGGAACTCCCCCCTCCGCCTCTGTGGCACTGCGTGACGGCGGAGCGGCACGCCAATTTGAGCTTTGTTGCCACCTTCTCCTGCGGCATTGTGTGCTAATGCAACACAGAGGGCATTGTGTGTCAGTCGGTATGAAACAGAGTCGTTTCTCTTCCATTTCCTGGCCGTCATATGGTATTAATCTACTTAGTTTGGGTCGCGTACATGGAATTTATTTGAGGAAAAATAAAGTAAGTTATATAATGCTTTATTTCCCGTTGTCCTTTCAACATCAATTTCTAATACCTCAAAGCAAAAAAAAGTGCACTTTCACTCGCAATTTGGGGGCCTTCCCGACTGTTCCGTAATCGAGCAAATTTTTGGTAATCACTGTATAAAACTCTGCCAAAAGCTATGAAATCCAAACACTATTACATCGTATTCTCAGATTTGTGTGCACTGTTTTTTCCTGGAATGGTCCCCATAGGAATTCCGAGAAAACCCCACCGCACTTCCAACGGCACCTCTCCCCTCATCATGTAACTACCAGAACATAAAATTTGGAAGCTGCGGCAAACCTTAATAAGAGAAGAGAACAATATATCACCCGTAAAACGCCTGTGTGGGTAAAAACCGAGTGGGCACCTGATATGGCTCCAATGCATATGGACATGCTATCTGGCCGGACATTTTTCCCGCATAAGCGAGAGCAATGCATAGAGAAACTTGTATCCACTACAGTGCTTTCAAGATATGTATCTTTAAGGCCATAATGAAATTAACGGTTACGACCCATTTCCCCACAAGTATGTTAGGCTTTGAAGGCGTTTGAAATGGTCATGATTGATCCATAACAAACACTGATAACAGGGTGGATAAACAGAAATCCTGTCTTACATTGAAATCACATTGATGAGAATAGGTAAAACACGTGCTGCCAAATGATGGAGTGCACCTTTTCTGAAACACATGACATAGCTCAGAACAGAATGCTACAATGTTACTACTTCACGCATGCACCCTTTCCACTTCTGTACCAGCCACACGTTCTGTGGTTGGCACGCGGGCATGTAGGCGTATGATTACAACGCCATCGATTAGAATAGTTGGACACCGTATCTCTCCGCTGCACCGACTGGCAGATATGATGTGTTTGAACAACTGGCGGCGCTTTGATAACGCAGTGTGACGTCATAAGGGGGCACTGACTCACCTCTCAGAGCGCCATTGTGCCGGGGAGCTGGTGCATTGTGGCAGAGTGAACGCACTTCCGCTCCGTCGACGTAGAAAGGGCGGAACGTCAAGTCATTTCCTGATTTCAAATGGTTTTGAGCCACAAACTCGAGATTGAATCGAGGCACATTGACCTGATTTTAACGCAACGTCAAAAGGCGTGAAAGTAATCTCAAACGATAGAAGACTGTGTGATGCAATGCATCGTAGTAAAATAGTGTTGGTATCATTTATTTGGCAGACAAATTTTACCAGAATGCAGCTCCTGCAACAGTAACAACATGAACACGAAGTCGGTTGTAGAATATGCAAGCATTGAAAAATTTTATGCTCATAATAAACTTATCCCATATATATATATATATATATATATATATATATATATATATATATATATATATATATGGGGATGAGGTGGCTTAGTGGATAGCACCCTTGTCTTCTAAGCCACCGGTCCCGGGGTCAAGTCCCGGCGGAGCCTCTGAATAAGTCGATCTGATCCCCAAAATCCCTTCCAACAGGGTGAGAGTTGGCGATGCCGTATGACCCTGGCAGTTGGTGCGTCGTTAAACCCCAACAATTATTATTATTATCATATATATATATATATATATATATATATATATATATATATATATATATATATATATATATATATATATATATATATATATATATATATATATATATTTGAGTACTTCGGGAGCAGGTTTTCTTTGATGCAATATTCGTTGAATATGACGGCGAAATGGACCTTTGTTACTTTTCGGCTTAGTGATTCTATGGTCCTGATAAGCTTCTTGTTCTCGCGATTGAATTCTTTTAAAAATAACACCAAACGAATCTGGGCTTTGCAACGTTTCGATATTTCTAATATCATCCTCTGGCATAATTAAACATATTAAATACACAGCAAAATCGATCTAGTGTTCGTAAATATTCGCGTCGGACTCCATACCTTCTAAAATAAGCGAACATTATTTATATTATTTATGAGCGAGAACAAGAAGCTTATCAGGACCATAGAATCACTTAGCCGAAAAGTAACAAAGGCCCATTTCGCCGTCATATTCAACGAATATATATATATATATATATATATATATATATATATATATATATATATATATTCCGGATATAAACACCGGTAGCCAATAAACCTATGCTGTAATTATTTCAATCCTTTCCCCTAATATGATAATAACTAGCTCACATTAGATGATGAAAGAAAATGATAACTCACACTACAAGCTTAGGGGCCAAGAGCAAAGGGGGCCCGGCCCTCACACCGCAGGATATTACATCTATAGATGTAATATCCTGTGATATTCCATAGGAAATGATAAAGATGTTGATGTGGGTCTTAGGGCACGTCAGCGGCTAAGGATCTATGTGCCCTACTCCGCCCTACCTAGGATATGTGTTCTATTTATGGTGCGGCATTGACACACAGCACCATATCTGCTCTCTATTTTCTGTTCCGGTCTTCACATCCTCTAACCTGCCATATCTGCCCTTTATCTGCCAGAAAGGGCAAGTGAGGATAATATTTGTAATTATTTATATTGTGACAAAAACATCTAGCTGTTTTGTACCAAATGTGGACGACTTATGTAAAATATAATTACTTCATTTGGTCAATACATCATTTAGCTTATGGCATTGTAAATCGGAAGTTTTTTCCATGCTGATTTAATTGAGTGAAATTGTGTAAGCACGATAATTTAAGTATATCATTTTTCATCAATGTTGTTCATATTGTACTTGTATTATTCTTCATAACTTTGGTTTTTACTTGCTGCTCGATTTGATGTATCAAATTTGAAAGGTACGTCCTCATTTCAGCTAACGTAGCGACAGCCTTTTGCACAGTGTGAAGTAAAATGAAATGATGTTCAAAGTCACGTCGAAGACGCTGACGCGACCCCAAACGACAGTGTTGGCTAACATTCGGTATTGTGCGTGTTCCAGGGCAGGGAGAGTGACCCGGTGGTGCTGACCTCGAGTGAGGATCACGTGCCGCGGCCGCCTCACCCCTCGCTGCGACTGGTGGACGGGCCCACGCCCTGGCAGGGGCGGCTCCAGCTGTTCCACCGCTCCCACTGGCGCGCAGTCTGCACAAACTCCAGAAAGTAAGGCGGCACGGTAAAACCGGCTATTTTTCCCACGGGCTGGATTGGCGTTTTCAATTTGCGTCTTATTACGCTGTCTATTCTCTCTATTGTGACAGGTAGGCGAAACTATCATTTTTAAACAGTTATCGCTACATCCGCTACCCTAGTTGGCCAACACCACTAACGCTACCAGCGCTACTTTTTCAAAATTGCAAAAACCACTAGCCGCTACTCTGTCACTGCTACTTATTTATTGTAAAACACTGCTGAAAGGCACCACTCAAAAACAGTTTTTGATTTTTATAATTGGAAAACCACTATTTACCTGCATACACACATATTGCATCCAAAATTTGCAGTTTTATTATACGATATTCTAGCGCAATCACAGGGCATTCATTCAATCTCCTCGCATTTTTCTCATGGACAAACAACGTTATTTCAATCTTCATATCCTACCTGGGGGAGGGTCTAGCGGTACCGCGAATTCAAAAGTATTTATTTCCTCCAGTGGAGATCACTTTTTATCCAGCGGAAGGAAACCTTACTTAAAAGAAAATGTTCGTGGCATCTTACAAACAATAAACTGACTATCCGCAGCACGCATAATTCAGTCACACACAATGAGCAGCTTAGGTTCCAGGTCGTGTTAAAATTCTGAATTGAGGGGATATACGTGCCCTGATATACACCAGTCTTGTTTTTGAAGATTTTAAATTGTGCAGAGTTGCAGACCAAAGTAGCGGACTGCCCGGCTATGTATTTTGGGTACTTAGTGTTTCCACTTCTCTACTGAGGGCTCACATTTTTTACCTGTGTCAGATGTGCTTTGCTGTCACGACTGAAGTTGGGAAAATTGTGGTCGTGTAAGACATACCTAACGCGTTTTTGTTTGTGTGAAACCAATGGATGATAAAATTAAT